>ML313826.1:0-104689 GCA_005239505.1 Nicotiana paniculata
TCACTGTTTTGATTGTTTTTCTTTCACCTGTGCATGCTGGATTAGTGCGAAGCCCCAAAAAAATGTATATATTTTTTTTATGTGTTCTTAGTTTTGACTCGGTTCACACATGCATGTTTAGATTAATTTACCCTTGCTTGGATATTGGAATGATATAGTTCAGGTTTTGATGATTCATGAGTTTTAAATGTGCTTCATGCGCTTGCATCAGTTATTTGACCATGTTTAGTTTTTTGTACATCATGCTCAGATGTTCAACCCCTAACCTGTTTTTTGATTTTGAGTCTATTGTTGAATGAATTTCACCTCAACTCACCTTCGATTTAGTAGTATGGTTAGTTAACTATTAATTAGTTGATTAGGTATAACCTTGGACCTAAGATAACTAATGGTATAATTGGAAAATAAGTTTAAGAAATTAACCTAATTAATCTAAAGTTTTAATTAACCTGAAACTAATCAACCAATTAGGCTAAAAACTCAGGTCTAAAAAAGTGTTGGGTCAGGGTTTAACCTAGACTTATCAAAACTAACTTAGTTAACAATAAAATTCCCCCATGATCATTTGTATAACAGATTAACCTAGTCTAATAGTCTCTTAAACAACTAATTAAGTCCTAAGATCTGCCTGAGGTAATCAGTTTAGGACTAATTAACTAGAACAAATCATTTAAACAAGACTCAATAATTAGCCAACACCTAATCAACTTCTTAAACCAGTTTTAAATCAATAGGGATTAAGCACCCTAATTAAGTTAGGTCTAACAACTTAATTGATCTAAGACAACTAGGTACGTTCATTTGGGCATTTGAGTTAACTAAGCTTCAGAATAATGGATTCACTTGGTCTCACATTTAAATGATTCCAACTTCTTCAATCTAGAAATTAATAGGTAGCTTCTTAAGTATTTAACTAAAAATAAAATCTGTTTAAAACAATTAGTTTGAGGTTAATGGACTAAAACAGATTCATTTAACCTAAGTTAAGAGAACTGAGTTGACTAACCTCCATTAAGTTTAATTTAAACTGTTGATTAAATGACTTAAACATAGTAAGTAGTAGGAAAGCCAACTCTAGGCATTTAATCAACTAATCTTCAATTAATTAACTCAACCTTAGTTAAGAACAATTAGTTGTCAACCAAAAGAACCTTCTAGATTAGATAAATATCAGGAAATCGGATACTTAGGGATAGAAAGATAATTTCAAGGGATGGAATGTTCTGGAAGGTACAGTTGTCACAAAAGGATGGGGTTGACAGCTGTACCTGTACCCTTTTCAGCTCATTTAGGATAGGGAATATGCTAAGCATATCCTATCCCAAATGTCCCTATATACACACACACTTTTTACCACTAGCAAAAGAATTTTTTTTAGACTCTTCTTTGAATCCTCTGGACTGAAAAATACAACTTTGACTACTAAAAACTTGGAAAACAGAAGCAAAAAGGATTTACAGTAGGAGTGGGAAACAATCTGAGCTTAGGTTGTCTTGTAGCTGTGATCTTCTATCCTAGAAGACTTGGTTTTGGTTGCTGTTCTTATTCAATCATTTGGGTATTCAAAAAATCATCTTTCCCTGGGTTTTCTTTGTTGTGGGTTTACTATTTGTTGCTGCTGGGCTTTCTCTTCTTTTCTGCTGACTCCCTTTGCTTGACCTTTATTTGGTCAAGTTTTTCTGTTGTTGTCTTACTCTAAAGGTATGTAAAACTGAGTTTTTTTTTTTATGAAATATCAAAAAATGTGAAATCTGTTTGCCCTTCCTCTATGAATCTGTACTTCTATCTGTTTAGACCTGTTTCTATATACACTTATATGCATGTATGGGGAGTAACACATTATGTTTATTCAGTTTTTTTTTTCTAAATCTCTGAATTTTACATAAGTCTGTTTTAGAACTGTCTGTTATATGACTGTGCAATCAATGTTTGGGTTGGAAAATAGCATCAAAGGGTAATGAACTTAACCTCTAATGGTTAAGTTCATCCAATAAAGATGCTTAAATTCTGGTCTGATTTAGGTTTAAATATCTAAATATTGTTATGAAACAGCACTAGGGTAGATGAATTTGACCCTCTATAATGGTCTAATTCACCCCATCTTAGGTGCTTACACAGTAGTTTGTCACCCCTTAAGGGTACAAAAATGGGTACCAACAGTGGCTTGAGAGTAGGGAATCTGAACCCTCCAAATGGTCAGATTCACCTTCTCCAGAATGCCCAAAGAATCAAAAATCACAGAACAATTATGAGATGAATAGGACCTTTATGGAGTTGAATCTGACCCCTTTCCATGTTCAGATTCAGTCCATGAAAGGAAAGAACCTATTTTGTCAAAAATGATGCAAGAACATCATCAAAGTTGGATCAAACCCCTTTATGGTACGACTCATCGTGCAAGTGCTTAAGAAACCTATTGGTATTACTATCCTAGCAGCAATTTTGAACTGGTAGTTAAAATGCTTTTATTTGTGTCCTTTTGATCAGTAAAAGGACTCAGATAGCAAGTATCTATAGAGATCAAAACTTAGTTTAATGTGGCATTATGAGATAGAAAGTCTAACCCATTCATGGTCAGATTCACCCAATAGTAATGCATAAGGTTGTAGAGTAACTAGATTATCGTTACAAAGGTATTAGGACATGAATCTGAACCCAATAAATGGTCAGAATCATGTCTTAAGAAATTCCTAAGGAATGTGCCTATCAAGTCAGTCGTCTAGTTGCTGAGAAAAATAGCCAGAAGAATATGGATTATCAGCTCACATAGAAGCAGCAACGAATCTACACCATTCTTTTGGGCTATATTTACATTTACTATTGGGAATGTACAGTAGAAAACAAGGATGTAATAAATTAATTTTCTTATGCATCAGCTGTAAAGAACGGACTGAACTAAAATTACATTTGGCTTGTGTCTTTTCTATTTCATAAAGCTAAGTCAGCTTTTCCTTTTGATAATACTGTTATTATCTGTTTATGGTCAAAAACCCCTTCCCTTTTTTTTTCTTGTAAAACCTCAATATAAATTTGTGATTAAAAGAGTTCATCTTAAGAGCTTCAGATTTGAAAAAAAAATGCTTGCTTTCCTTCACAAAAAATTCCTGCGATTTTACAAAAGATAACAAAAAAGGAAAAATCTTAGCTTTCAAACTGTCTGGTGAATAGGTATAAAGTTTATGGTTCAAAGGCGCTCGTATGAAGCTTATAAACACCTTATATCCAGTAATGCTTAAGAAAGAAAAAAAATATAAATAGAAATCTGCCTCTTCCATTCGCCTTATATGTTCTGGAATTTTCTGAGTTTGCAAATACTATAATGTGTGCAAAATCGTCAATAAAGTTCAGTAGATATGAAATTAAATAGCATAAATTTAATTCGTTTAGGAATCCATTAAAGACCGCACCATAGTTATGTATGCTCATTTGACTGTTTAAATAAATGATTTGCAAATTAATATTTGGACTCTCCCTATATGATGGCATGACTTTCGTTATAAATGCGTAGTTTTCCTATCTTTTTTTTTTGTAAACTAGCCACGATTAGGATTGGCCAAAAGAGTTGAAACAATCTGGGGCTAAAATATGGCCATAGCCCGAAACATGTCATCTTTAGTGAACATCATTTAGGCAGTCTTTTAGGAAGAACAAGACCTTTAGCTTAAACTTGATAAAAAATAAAATATTATACCAAAGCTACCATAACCAACACTCGGGAGCGACAACTCATGTCCCTGTCTTCCACTTCAAACTATAATAAAAATCACATGTTATAATTACGGGTGCATTTCATGTGGCGTAGTTATAATGTGTCCAAAAGACAAACAAGTGCACTCCATCGTGACTTGTTTCAAGATAAATCCATAAATATTAAAAGCGTTTGAAAATTAAAACGGCTAAATGCACAATAGGCTAAAATATATAAATAATCAGAGAATTTAGGCCAAATATTAATAGTTAAGCAACCGTGCTAGAACCACGGAACTCGGAAATGCCTAACACCTTCTCCCGAGTTAACAGAATTCCTTACTCGGATTTCTGGTCGCAGAAAAATTAAAACAGAGTCAAAATTTCCTCGGTTTGGGATTTTTAAATAACACGGTGTCCCGGAACATCGTCAAAAAACCGGGTGGCGACTCTGAAACTAAAATAAATCCCAAATCCGAATAATGTCACTCAAAGTGGAAAAACTCCCTCTCTACCCTTCAATAATCCGGGGGGTAGTGGAAAAAGGAGGTGTGACAGCTCTGGCAACTCTGCTGGGGAGATTTGAACCCAGAATCTCTGGTCCAGGGTTCAGAATTCGAGCTTAGAATAGCTGTTATATTTGGCTTTATTATCTGATTTTACATATTTGAACCTAATGTGCTAAATGCTGCTTTTACCGCTTTGATATTATCTGAACTGTATATAAANGAGTCATATCCAAATTTTAGAACGAGGTATGGACAAGTGGTAAAGCCGGTGAAGCTTCTGTATTCCCGGTACGCTGCCCCGACCTCGGCTCGAGCTGTCCGCTCGGGTAAGCCTGGTCCAGAACAAAAACCCAGGTTTAAACCTAGAATAACAAAACCTCATGCCGGATCCCTAGTGGGAACGCTTATTTGCATCATGTGCATTTGACTTAGGGGGCTCAACACAGGATTTGGGTCCGTCTAGGACAGTTATACCCGAAATAAAAGACTACCCTGATGCATCTTATTTGCTACATACGGATTTATTTGTCACAGCTTGTGTATCGACCGGCTAAACCAAAAAATGAACAAAAAAACCAAGAGTGAGGTAGAGAACTTACCCTATTTTGAAAAATCCTCGTATTTATCCCGAAACTCTGCCAAAATCTGCAAGAAATAAAATATATACAAAAACAAAATGAGTGGGTATATATTTTTAGTTAATCAAGATTTTTCCCGAACTACGCTTTGTTTGATTCTCACTGGCATGAGATACGTAGGCAACCCTCATCGTGTCCAACTCCATTTTTCAAAATCAAACAGACATATCCTTAAATAAAATTAGGTGACGCCATTATAGCCTGATCGCCCAAGTGGGGCGCCGGAGGGCCATTTTTCAAGAATGGCCACCTATGTTTTGTCTTTAAATTTTGACCCGATTCGCGAACACATTCTTAAATGGCCGTGTTCGCAAAGGTGGACCATTTTCTTTATTAACAAAACCTTTTGCCAAAATGACACTTTTCGAAAAATTTTCTGTGGTCTTAATAAAAAGAACGATTGTGCAGGATGATACGGTTGAAAACACCCCCTTCAAACCAGTCGAGGAAATCCCTTTGGGACTCCATATGTGGTAGAGCAACTTGGGGGAGACTAGTAGAAAGTACGTTATAAAAGCTTTAGGGGGACTTACTAGCCTTTTAAAGGTCAAGCCGAGGTTGGACATCGTCGAAGCTCTAGTACCGTTCTGGGATCCCGCCCACAATGTATTCCACTTTTCGGACTTTGAATTAACACCCACACTGGAGGAAATAGCGGGGTATGCTGGTCTCAATGACAATCTCAGAAGTCGGTACCCAGTGGCACCCAGGGTGGTGACTCCCCACAAGTTTTTGGATCTGTTGAACATTAGCCGGGACGTCCAAGACCCACATTTGTCCGAAGGCTTCTGCACTTTCTACTTTCTTTACAGACGTTATGGAGATCCCCAGGGTTACGAGGCTAACAACACTGGTCTAACTCACAAAGATCAGGCTAAATGGGAAGCCCGCCGGGGGCTAGCTTTTGTGGTAGCATTCTTGGGCACCTTGATATGCCCAAGAAGCGACGGATGCATAGACATCGGACTTGTGGGAATGGCAAACTTCATGATGAAAAAGTCCAATGGCACACTGATACCGATGGTCTTAGCCGAGATTTACCATGCTCTGACAGTTTGCCAATCTGGGGGAAAATTCTTCGAGGGGTGCAACCTGCTCCTACAAATATGGCTGATTGAACACCTCTGCCACCGCCCGGGCTACATGAACTACGGTTTAACCGGTTTAAACTGCATTGAGGAACATTGCACTCAGGTAAAAGGCCACAAATTCCCCGAAGGCACAGAAGCCTGGCACTCATACTTGAGCTCACTAACCGCCAATCAAATCGAGTGGACGTTCG
Source organism: Nicotiana paniculata (assembly GCA_005239505.1). Classification (NCBI taxonomy): domain Eukaryota; kingdom Viridiplantae; phylum Streptophyta; class Magnoliopsida; order Solanales; family Solanaceae; genus Nicotiana; species Nicotiana paniculata. Next base: position 6,117 of record ML313826.1, read on the forward strand.
GATGGCTCCCTCTCGACAAGGTTATCAATATGTCTGCTAAGGTTTGCTATCTCCTATTAATGGGCCTGCGAAGCATTCATCCATATGCCCCACACCGGGTCTTACGCCAGTTGGGGAGGCAGCAGGGTGTTCCCCATGACGAGGATTTAAGCCAACAAGCCATTGAATTATGCCCAAGAGTTGCATTTCCTGAAAGCAGGGTCCGTCAAATTTGGAATGAGTTCAGGTTGTTAGAACCTCAAACTCAAGTGAGAGACTTATCAAAAGGGGAAGTGGAACCCGCCTACACATTTTAGTATGGTGTAAGAGGCAGGGAACATCAAGAGAAAGAAAGACCCGCAAAGAGACCCCATGTACAACAATTCACCGAGAAAACTCAAGAGCATTGGACTTGTTTAGAAAAAGAGAACAGCTACCGAGTCACCATAAGCGAATTGGAGGCCCAGGTCAGGGAAATCAAGTTCGAAAACACTCTACAAACAGCCTCAATCGAAGGAGAGAAAAATAGATTAGCCCAAAAAAATGAAGCCCTCCGGGCCCAGATACAGGAACTAAAAACAGCTGCTGAGAACCCCGAGAGAAGCAGGACCGATGAAAGGCTTATCAACAGCTTGAGGCATAAAGTATGTAGCTATGGGAATGAGTTAGACAAAGCCGAAGAAGAACTGGCCGAAGTTCGGGCAAGACTAACAAGGAGTGTAGAAGAAAGAACAGGATTTGTTCAGAAACTAAAAAGGAAATATGACAAGGAAGTTATGGGCTTGAAAGAAAAATTGGTCACCGTCGAGAACGAGAGGGCGAAACAGGCAAAAAGGTTTAAAACAGAGAGGGAACAGTGCTATGCCATGATGGCTCGGTTAGAAAAAGAGTTGCAACAATGGAAAGAACAGAGTCACAAGGATGCCCAAACTTTAGAAGCAAGATCCCAACAAATCGGGCGCCTACTTCAAGAGAAAGGTATTATCAGACGAAGGGTCCAAGAGATAGCTGACTACATCGTCACCAAATGTCAAGAATGCGAAGATATGACTCGGACCACTTTCTTCTCAGCCATTATGATATTTGTCCGTAAGATAATGGACGACCTTTACCGCCTCCGACAAGACATAGCACGCAGGCCCGTGGCAAGGCCGAATGATGCCCCACCGGCCCCTGGGGAAACGGAAGCACTAATGTATTCTTGATATTTTCGAGTCTGTACTTCACTTTTCCAGTCACAATCATATGTTGAATCCACATTAGTCTTTATATTTTTCGAAAATGTGTGTCAAGTCTGTTTTGCAAGCTCTGTGTTGTATGACTTTCTGTAATCAAAAGTGTTTATTTAATGAATGGAATTTTTCTCAGAATGAAGCCTTTAGAAAATGATATATTCCTTTTTTTGGGTTTTTCTAACATGAACTACGCGATGGTCTGATTTACGCGGCTCCGTGATACGTAGTCAATCCACATAGGATTCGATCATAATCATAAGAAAAGAAACCAAGAAGTAAATAGCATACACGATAACCAAGGAAAGGAAAAAATAATAACCGAAAGAAAAACAAACCAAGGGATAAGGCCGGGATGAAGTACACGACTGTGGCGAAGACATATAGAAAAACATCAGGTGCACTGCATACACCGTACGGGCAATTTGTCTATGTTTTAAAGAACTAATGTTTGTTGGTTCAATCTTAAAGGTATTTTAAGGTGGTTGGTTTTGCGGTAACCTGGCTTCCTATCCTTACTTCACTAGATCGAAGGGAAGCATAGAAATGACATCTGAAAGTCACCTGCCAATCGTCAACTCCACCGTGGAAGACTTAAACCCCGCCATCCCAACATCGGAGTCTGCAACAACGGAAGAAAATAGGGATCTACATTGCCACATGCTAGAAATGTGGGACGCATGGTCCAATGGTAGGGAACCAGCTAGTACTATCCCGGGATTCCCAAAGATAATCCCTAGGGCAGGAGGGACGTCCAACATCCCCATAAGCTACCCGGCCATGCCATTTGGATATCCAAGCATGTCGGCTCACTTTGCCGGAAGGCCTTCTAAGGTTCGCCCCTAGGCTTTGTTTTTTGGTGCGTCTTCCAACATTTTTACCGCACCACCATCTCCGCCACAGCCCCACCAACTATCTCCGGACCAAGTTTCGAGCCACCGGAGTTCACATTCCAAACACCATCCATCCATCAGGATACCGCTCATGCTGCTCCTAATGCATATCTCCAACAAACTCAGCCCGAGTTCACTTTGGGACAGGATAAGAAAAGCTTCGAAAATGAAGAAATAACCCGGAAAATGAGGAGTATTGAACAGAACCTAAAAAATATACAAGGGTTAAGCGGGCAGAAGAGTGTCTCCTATGCATATTTGTGCATGTTCCTGCACGTCCATCTACCTCTCGGATTCAAGACCCCCAAATTCGAAAGATATGACGGGCATGGAGACCCCATAGCCCACCTGAAAAGATACTGCAACCAACTCAGGGGAGCAGGCGAGAAGGAAGAACTTCTCATGGAGTATTTTGTGGAGAGTTTAACGGGAATTGCATCAGAATGGTATATGGACCAGGATATATCCCGTTGGCACGTGTGGGATGACTTAGCCCGGGACTTTGTCCGACAATTCCAATACAATATGGACATCGCTCCCGATAGAAACTCACTGTCCAATCTCAGAAAGAAACCCTCAGAGAGTTTCAGGGAGTACGCCATCAAATGGCGTGAGAAAGCATCCAGGGTTAAACCTCCGATGGATGAGGTTGAAATGGTGAGCGTTTTTCTACAAGCGCAAGAAGCTGATTACTTCCAGAATATGATGTCCGCCATGGGCAAACCATTCACGGAAGGAATTAAAATTTGAGAAATGGTGGAGAACGGTTTAAAAATTGGTCGTATCCTGAACCAATCCGCCATAAGAGAGACCTCTCAGGCTATCCAAAGCGGGTCCGGGGTTGCAGCCAACAGGAAAAAGAAAGAAGAAGGGGCCATGATGGTTTCCGAATGTCAGGAAACCCCGACAGTACCCGCGCCCATTTCCTAAAGCCTCCCAGCATTATTACCCTCACCAAGATACAGCTTATGCTTCGCCCCCTTTTCCCTATGTGGTAATGAACGCTCAGTCACATCCTAGGCCGCCACAACAATACAACAGAATATAACTCCACCCCCGAAAAATAACCATCGTCCCTCACCTCCATATAATCAACGCCCGCCTCAAAAAAGCTACCCATATAATGCCTACCCCAGAGAGCCACCGAGGAGATTTAATTTCACTCTCATTGAAGAACCGTATTCCAGTCTCTTCCCAAAGTTGGTACAGATGGGGCTCCTACAACCCGTGCCTCCAAACGGGCAGAACCCCCAATCACCATCATTTAGACGGGGTACCAGTTGTGCTTATCATTCCGGAGAAAAAGGGCACGACATGGAGGACTGTTGGAATCTCAAAAGAGCCGTGGAAAATCTTATAGAACAAAAGAAATTGGTTCTAAGGGACGAAGAAGCTCCCAATGTAACAAACAATCCACTGCTCGCCCACAATCATGGGCCCGTCATTGGCATGATTTGCGAGGACCAAGATTTCGATCTGTCTCTAAAATCCATCATCGCCATAGCAGATGTAGAAAGAAAACCCAAGACAGCACCCAATGCAGCCAAGGAGATGAGAAAGAGCAACCATGTCCCCCAGGTCACGGAGCAGACTGAGACTGGGACAAACAAGGGACTCTCCAAAGATGTTGTCCTTTACATCCCCAAAGCACACAGGAAAGAATAGAGTGTTTTGAGCCCTCCCAGGAGGTTACAATTCAACAGGGCAATAATGCATGACTCAAAAATATATATCCCAAAGCGAACATATGCGACGCGGGGGCCAATAATTTCACCCAGGCTGAATGAGCCTGTGGTTATTAGCCGCGCGTTGCAAACCCCTATAAATAATACTACTGTCGTCCCATGGGATTACCGCGGGACAGTGGTGACATACAAAGGGAAAGAGATTACCGGGGAAACAGGCGATGTAAATTCTTCAGAGAAATACCTCGACCCGGAAAATCTAAACAAAAGCAAGATGAAACGTTTTCCCCCCAAAAGGCCAGTCAGTGCTGGAGAGGCAGAGGAATTCTTCAAGAATATGAGAACCTCTAAATACGCCATAATCAAAGAGCTCAGGAAATCCCTCGCCCAGGTTTCGCTTATGTCCTTGTTGGTGAATTCGAGCGAGCATCAGAAGATCCTGATCAAACCCTCAACGAAGCATACGTTCCGGCCAACACCACGGTCGAACAAATGGAGAGGATGGCAGAATGATTTTTTGAGGTCAACCGGATTTCGTTCAGCAAGAATGATTTTCCCCCGGAGGGGGCCACCCACAACAAAGCTCTCTACCTAACTGTTAAATGTGAGGGTTACTACGTGAAGAGAGTTATGATGGATGGTGGGTCTGGGTTGAAATTTGCCCTCTATCAACCTTACAAAGAATGGAGATTGGGACTGAAAGAATCAGGCCCAAAAATGTGTGTGTCCGTGCATTCGATGGTATCAAAAGGGATACGATCGGGGAGATTGATCTGGTTTTGACAATCGGCCCTGTAGACTTCGAAGTAACATTCCAGGTCATAGATATGGATACTTCCTACAATTATCTCTTGGGAAGGCCTTGGATTCATGCGGCAGGGGCAGTGCCGTCCACTCTCCACCAAATGGTTAAGTTCAAATACGAGGACCAGGAAATCGTGGTCCATGGGGAAGACGAGCAATCAATCTACAGGGACCCGTTAGCCCCATGCCTGGAAGCAAGAGAGGGCAGCGAGCACATAGTCTAACAGGCTTTCGAGATTGTGGTTGTAGACCAACATGAGGAAGGGACTCCATGCCCTCAACCCTTCCTATCAAACGCATCAATTATGGTCGCCAACAACATGATCAAAAATGGGTACACACCTGGAAAAGGGTTTGGGGTGTCCTTGCAAGGCATCAAAGAACCCGTCACCTTGCCTCTCAATAAAAAGACTTCGGCGTAGGGTTTCAAGCTACCCCAAACGATGAATAATGGGTTGAACAATGCAAGAAAAATGGTTGGGTATTGCCTCTTCCAATCCCACATATCACCGCATCATTTACCAAGCCAAAATACATGGAAGAAGAAGAAGAGGTTTTCACAGCCGAAGAAATAGAAGAAATATGCGGAGCAACGAGGCAAATGTTGTATGAGGCCCATATGGTCCAACCAGGAGAGGGATCCAGCACTACCGGAGTACAGTATATCGGACCTAATGCCAAGTTGCAAAACTGGGAGGCTACTCCATTCCCCGTTCGGCGGGAGACTCGGTAGTTCAGCTTTTGCCATCTTTTCTGCACTATGAGTTATTTCAGGGTGTAACTCAGGTTTGAATTCTTGCCTTTAAATTTTCGATGTAAACCCTCCTATGTTCAAAATTCAATGAAATGAAATCAAGATTTCATCGTCTACTATTTCTCTCTGATTTTTGTCTACTTTTCTTATTTTTTCAGTCCTAATAATGCGGCTTTAAAAAACATGACATGCTTGCGGACTTCCTGCTCTGATCCTAATACGTCGTCTAGCCTCGAAATAATGAATCAAGAACTGGAATATGACGAAGAGGAGGCTTTTAAGGAAATAAATCGAGAATTAGAGCAATTCGAGAATAAGCCTAAGCCGAATTTAAACGAAACAGAACCCGTTAATTTGGGCAGTGAAGAAGAGATTCGAGAAACCATGATAAGCGTCCATGCAGACGAGAATACTAAAGACGCCTTGATTCAACTCCTATTAGAATTCAAGGACGTATTTGCTTGGTCCTACGAAGACATGCCCGGATTAAGTATGGGCTTGGTGGTGCACAAATTGCCCACCTACCCCGATCATCCACCAACACAACAAAAGCATAGAAAGTTCAAAACAGACATGAGTGACAAGATCAAAGAAGAGGTCGGCAAACAACTAAAGGCTGGAGTAATCCGAGTGGCCCAATACACCACCTGGCTAGCCAATGTGGTTCTGATACCTAAAAAGGACGGAAAGGTCCGAGTGTGTGTCGATCACCGAGACCTGAATAAATCCAGTCCCAAAGATAATTTTCCGCTTCCAAATATACACATCTTAGTGGACAATTGTGCCAAAGATGAGGTGCAGTCTTTTGTCGATTCCTATGCCGGATATCAGCAAGTGTGGATGGACAAAGAAGATGCAGAAAAGACAGCCTTCACTACACCCTAGGGAACATACTGTTACCGAGTCATGCCGTTTGGTTTAAAGAACGTTGGAGCTACTTATATGAGGGCCATGACTGCCATATTTCACGACATGTGGATGACGTGATCGTTAAGTCAAGAACCCAAAACGACCATGTGCAACATTTGAGAAAATTCTTCGAACGCCTGCGCAAGTATAATTTGAAGTTGAACCCAGCCAAATGCGCTTTCGGAGTTCCATCCGGAAAAATTAATGGGTTTTATAGTCAGTCGACGGGGCATCGAGCTGGATCCGACAAAGATAAAATCAATCCGGGACCTCTCACCCCCGAGAAACAAGAAGGAAGTCATGAGTCTGTTGGGTAGGTTGAATTACCTCAGCAGGTTCATCGCTCAGTTGACCTCAACATGTGAGCCTATATTCAAGCTATTGAAAAAAGATGTGGCCATCGAGTGGACAGATGAATGCCAGGGCGCTTTTGAAAAGATCAAAGAATATCTGTCAAACCCACCGGTGTTAGTCCCACCATAACCAGGGAGGCCTTTGTTCCTATACCTGACGGTGCTAGAAAATTCCTTTGGGTGTATTCTCGGGCAACACGATGCGACCGGGAGGAAAGAGCAAGCCATTTATTACTTAAGTAAGAAATTCACAAGCTACGAGGCCAAATATTCTCAGTTAGAAAAGACTTGCTGCGCTCTAACTTGGGTAGCTCAAAAGCTCTGACATTATCTGCTGGCTTACACCACCTACCTCATCACGAGCCTGGATCCTTTGAAGTACATATTCCAAAAGCCAATGCCCACCGGGAGATTAGCCAAATGGCAAATCTTTCTCACAGAATTCGATATTGTCTATGTCACTCGCACGGCTATGAAAGCTCAAGCATTGGCCGATCATCTAGCCAAAAATCCGATCGATGACGAATACCAACCTTTAAGCACTTACTTTACGGATGAAGAAATCAATTCCATTGAAGTAGTCTCGGAAGGTGCTGACACCTGGAAAATGTTTTTCGGCGGAGCGGCCAACGCAAAAGGTATCGGGATAGGGGCAATCTTGATTTTACCCGTGGGACAACACTACCCAGCCACGGCCCATCTGCGTTTCTTCTGTACAAACAATACCGCCGAATATGAAGCTTGTATAATGGGCATGAACATGGTCGTTGACATGGATGTAGAAGATTTGTTGATCATAGGGGAGTCCGATTTGGTCATCAAGCAGGCTCAGGGAGAGTGGGAAACTCGAGATTTTAAGCTCCTTCCCTATAGGCACCATGTGGAGAATCTCAGTAAACTATTCAAAATCGTCGAGTTCAGGTATATTCCTCGGTGCCATAACGAGTTAGCAGATGCCTTGGCCACTCTAGCTGCAATGCTACCCTATCCAGGTATGTTCACATAGACCCGTTGGAGACCAAATCAAAGAGCGACATGGTTAATGCAACACAGTAGAAGTAGAGTCTGACGTCCCACCATGGTATTATGATATTAAAAGGTATTGAAAGACAAAAGAATATCCCAAGCAGACCAACGGAGACCAAAAGAGAACCATCCGAAGGCTCGCCAGCAGTTTCTTCCTAAGTGGGGAAGTACTGTACAAAAGGACACCAGATTTAAATCTGTTAAGATGTGTAGACGTCAAAGGAGCCGAAAATATCATGGGCGAGGTCCATTCAGGAGTATGTGGTCCCCACATGAATGGGTACGTCCTCGCAAAGAAAATCTTGCGGGATGGATATTATTGGATGACCTTGGAGAAGGATTGTTTCGGTTTCGTCCGGAAGTGCCATAAGTGTCATATACATGGCGACCTAATCTATGTGCCACCTTCAGAACTGCATCCCATGTCAGAACCCTAGCCATTTGTTGCTTGGATAATGGATGTCATTGGGCCAATCGAGCCAAGGGCCTCAAACGGGCACAGATTCATCTTGGTTGTTATCGGCTATTTCACGAAATGGTCGAGGCCGTCACGTTCATAGCTGTCACTAAGAAAGTGGTAGTGGATTTCGTGCACACTAATATCATCTATCGTTTTGGTTCCCAAAAACTATCATCACCGACAACGCCGCAAATCTAAACAGTAACTTGATGAGAGAGGTGTGTGAACAGTTTCAGATAACACACCGCAACTCGACCCCTTACCGACCCAAAGCGAACGGTGCAGTTGAAGCAGCAAAAAAAACATCAAGAAAATTCTCAGGAAAATGATTCAAACATCTAGACAATGGCATGAAAAGTTGCCTTTTGCATTATTAGGATACCGCACGACCGTGCGTACATCGGTGGGAGCTACCCCTTACCTATTGGTTTATGGCACAGAAGCCGTGATACCCGCAGAAGTTGAAATTCCTTCCCTTCGGGTTATTTTTGAAGCAGAAATTGAAGACAATGAGTGGGTCAAAACCCGACTACAGCAATTAAATCTGATCGATGAAAAAAGAATGGTTGCAGTATGCCACGGACAATTATACCATCAAAGAATGACGCGCGCTTACAACAAGAAAGTGCGACCTAGGAACTTCGAGGTAGGGAAACTCGTTTTAAGACGTATCCTCCCACACCACAAAGAAGCGAAAGGAAAATTCGCCCCAAACTGGGAAGGCCCATACACCATAAGGAAATTGCTACCAAAAGGAGCGTTATACCTAGGAGACATCGAAGGAAATGACCCCGAAACGGTTGTCAATGCAGATGCCGTCAAAAGGTACTATGTTTGATCCCCTATATACACCGGCAGGTGTTCTCCGGTTGGGATGACGACGGCTTTCATTCTCGCTACCCAAACACTATTACCCATTTTTGCAAACCCTCTGAGCCGGTTACTCTTCTTTGATTACCCTCTTTGGAACCCGAAAGTGAGAGTGAAAAAAAAACAAAACAAAACAAAAAAAAAACCAAAAACAAGATTTTTCCTGAACTACGTTCGACTTGATTCTGAAAGGATACGTAGGCAGCCTCTCCCTGGGGTTCAGTCACACCAAAACAAAAATTTCACATTTCCTCAAGAGTTTAAGCTGGGGCAAATGCTATGATCAGCGACGTTTTCACACGAAAGGTTCCAAAGCTGTAGCTCAATCCAAATTCTTTTCACCAAAAAACCTATTCAAGTCCTTCCGATCAATCGGCAATAGATGTCCAAAATTGGAAAATACAGTTTTTTCGGAGCAGATACAAGCAATGAGAGAAATTAAAATGAGAGAGTCTTGTCGGTGAAAACCCACACGGGCACTGTAAGGCGACGGTGAGTAGAGAAATTGAAAATGAGAGAGTCTTGTTAGTGAAAACTCGCAAAGAGCACTACAAGGCGACGGTAAGAAGAGAAATGAGAGAGGTTAGTTGGTGAAAACTCGCAAAGAGCGCCACTAATCGAAAAGGATAATGGATCACTGATATAGACACAGTCCGGGGCAAGGTTTCTAGATCTCGAGGTGATAGTTGTGATGAATTTCTTAGAGTCGAACGGTTTACACGGATCAGGCATCCAGTCCAAAGGGCATGTCATGTTCATTGAAATCCGCGTGCACTCCAGATAATTCCTTCTTTCCTTTCCCCGAAAGGGACCCCTTTTGTTTAAATTCGTTGTACATTCTGTCATTTATTTTTCTTTTAAATCCCTTTTGGTCTAACTCTGTCCCGAAACTAAGGCAAAGAAAAGATGGAAAGACTAATTTACAGGGCTCTCATTTGACACGGGCTAATATGCAAAAGGCACCCAACCTCGTCAGGAGCGTCGAGTCGATCCCTCGGCCGATACTTCAAACTCAAAGCCGTGAATGGAGGAAATCGAATTGAAGTGCCTATATAGGCGATTGAAGTTGAAAGGTTGAGCCCCGTGTGGCTAACCATCTTGGCAAGGTTTGAAAAGCCAAAATACTCCAAATGACCTAAAGTTACACTTGGAAGATAAGTCAGAAATGAAAAGCCAATAAAGGCGAAATAAAGTTGGAAAGGTTAAGTCCCACACGACTAACCGTCGCAGCAGAATTTGAGGGGCCAAAACTCCTCCCAACACTCCAATAATCCAAAAGAAAAAGCAAGTGAAAAGCCTACAAAGGAAAAATAAAATATTGGGTCCCACGTGACTAATCGCCATGGTGAAATCTGGAAAGCCAAGGCCCCGGGATTAGAGAGGAAACCCAATCCTCAGCAAGCGAACAAGCAAGAAAGTGGTTAAGATCTTCATCAAAAGAACTAAGATCAAGCAGCTGAAAATCAAGGCCGCAAAACCGACCACCGTTTCAAACAACCAAATTGTTCTTTGCTTGAAATAGGAAACAGGTGCAAAAGCAACCGCGCAAAAGGCAGATGCAATAAAAAGGAATCGCGCAAGAGCTAGAAGGAACTCTGCAACATTGACTCCAAAGAAAATCAAGTTTCCTCCAAAGATCTTTTCCCACGTATATAAAAAAAAAAAAAAATTATAATAATAATAAATAAAAACATAAAAATAAAAAATAAAAAAGAAAGAAGAAATGAAGTTGAATGTGATGCGACCCTAAAAGTAGCATAGGATCTTCAACCCTTGGCCAAACATTTTCCAACCAAGAATATTCCAGTCCTCAGTTGATGCCAACATTGGGTCCCGCACCCAAGCAGACACCGGCATAACCTGGTGATCTCTTTTTTTTCAGGCAAGAACATAACCTGTTGACCTCCCCGGACACCGGCATAACCCGGTGATCCTCCTAACAACAGCATAACCTGTTGATCACGTCCAGACACTGGCATAACCCAGTGATCTATTTTTCAGGCAACAACATAACATGTTGACCTCCCGGACACCGGCATAACCCGGTGATCTTCCTGACAACAGCATAACTTGTTGGTCATCTTCGGACACTGGCATAACCCAGTGATCTCTTTTTCAGGCAACAGCATGGCCTGTTTGACCTCTCTAGACACCGGCATAACCTGGTGATCTTCTTGATAACAGCATAACCTGTTGATCACTTCCAGACACTGGCATAACCCAGTGGTCTCTTTTTCAGGCAACAACATAACCTGTTGACCTCCCCGGACATGGGCATAACCCGGTGATCCTCCTGACAACAGCATAACCTGTTGATCATCTTCAGACACTGGCATAACCCAGTGGTCTCTTTTTCAGGCAACAACATAACCTGTTGACCTCCCCGGACATGGGCATAACCCGGTGATCCTCCTGACAACAGCATAACCTGTTGATCATCTTCAGACACTGGCATAACCCAGTGATATCTTTTTCAGGCAACGGCATAACCTATTGACCTCCCTGGACACCGGCATAACCCGGTGATCCTCCTGACAATAGCATAACATGTTGATCATCTTCAGACACTAGCATAAACCAGTGATCTCTTTTTCAAGCAACGACATAACCTGTTGACCTCCCCGGACACCGGCATAACCCGGTGATCCTCCTGACAACAGCATAACTTGTTGATCACTTCAGACACTAGCATAACCCAGTGATCTCTTTTTCAGGTAACATCATAACCTGTTGACCTCCCGGACACCAGCATAACCCGGTGATCCTTCTAACAACAGCATAACCTGTTGATCACGTCCAGACACTGGCATAACCCAGTGGTCTCTTTTTCAGGCAACAACCTAACTTGTTGACCTCCCCGGACACTGGCATAACCTGGTGATCCTCCTGACAACAGCATAACCTGTTGATCACGTCCAGACACTGGCATAACCCAGTGATCTTTTTTTCAGGCAACAACATAACCTGTTGACCTCCCGGACACCGGCACAACCCGGTGATCTTCCTGACAACAGCATAACCTGTTGGTCATCTTCGGACACTGGCATAACCTAGTGATCTCTTTTTCAGGCAACAACATGACCTATTTTACCTCTCCAGACACCGGCATATCCTGGTGATCTTCCTGATAACAACATAACCTGTTGACCTTTCCAGACACCGGCATAACCTGGTGATCTTTTTCTGACAACATCATAACCTGTTGATCACTCCCTTTTCCCCAGGCAACAACATAACCTGCTTACCTCTCCAGACACCGGCATAACCTGGTGATCTTTTTCTGACAACATCATAACCTGTTGATCACTCCCTTTTCCCCAGGCAACAACATAACCTGCTTACCTCTCCAGACACCGGCATAACCTGGTGATCTTTTCTTTTCCTGACAACATCATAACTCGTTGATCATCTTCCAGACACTGGCATAACCCAGTGATCTCTTTCTCAGGCGACAGCATAACCTGTTGACCTTTCCAGACACCGGCATAACCTGGTTATCTTTTTCTTGACTACGGCATTACCCGTTGATCCTTCCCCAGACACCGGCATAACCTGGTGATCTTTTCTTGACGACAACATAAATTCTCAATTTTTTTTCCAACATAGGGTCTCTGCTCCCTAGTTGATTTTACCTTTAGGCACAGGGTATCCACAATAACTCCGGGTGAACCATTCCCGACTTTTCATTGCTTTCAATAATAAAGTAGCATAGATTTTATTAGTATAACTCACGTAATTTTCCTAGAGAAAACTGGGGCAAAAGATTTCGTTCATTTGCTTTGATTTTGTGCAGGTTACAATTAATTTGAAACGACAAAAAGAAGACGTCTCAATTCAGAATAAGAGAAAAGAAGAAAAGAAAAGAGTTGGACCCCAAATTACAGAAACGAAAAATATGTGGACCCGCTCACGACAAGATTGAAGTCACAAGCGGTGCGTGTCCCGTCTTGACCTGAAAAGTTGAAGAAGGTTGAACCAGCACCTGTGACTAACAAGCATCAAGATTCAGATCGGAGTCTGTATAAAGAAGCAGCCAAGACTCGAGATCAAGATTCAGAAGACTCATAGACAGGGATCTTGTAACTCGTAGTTGATAGGTTTAGTTTAGTCTTTTTCATTTTTGATTTTGGTGTAATAAGGAGCTCAGAAAGCAGTAAGCAGCAGTAACAACAGTGAAATCACAGCTTTCCGGTAGTCCCAGCTACCAAAAACTTCCATAACTACACTGACCTGATTCCGTTATAACCAAGGATATGTAGGCAACCTTTGAAGCAGGGTTTGGTCAAAATTTTCAAAAAATCTTCACAATGGAACATATGAATAGGTGAAAATCGTTCATTGCCGCTCATTTTGTCTTTGCCCGAAAACTCTTTGTGTTTCCGAGGAAAGAGGGGCAGCTGTGAGCATGTGATTTTTACTTGCCGTATCGTCCTATAAAAATCCCAATAAATCAATGGATTTCATGAATTTTCGTTGATTTTTCGGTAATTAATTGTGAATCACTTGCGTTGTTCGCATACCCATAATTCATTTTTAAAGAAAAAAAATTAAATTTTTAAAATTTCTCGTTATCAAGGAATTATGAAGTTATGATAATAAACGAACGACGAGTATCTAACATAATGTAGTCTTTAATAACTAATTACCACATAAATTTATTCGATAAATCACGGATTTAATTAGGAATATAGAATTGGTCGTGTTATTCTTGATTAATCTATAAATAAATAAGGTTTAAATTAATTACTACATTTCTTGGATTAAATTAGATTTGAATTTAATTAATTTAATTGGTTTAGTTAATTAAAGGGGATTAAAATCGGACCTGGGCCAAAACTACCCAGGCCCAAACCCCTTCTCTATACACAATACACTCCAGCCCAAACCCCTTACCCGGCTTGTGCCCCGTAACAACCAAACAACACCGTTTTGCTCCATCAAACCCCAGTCGTTGGATCATTTCGATCCAACAGTTCCGAACTCCACACCCCTAAACCTATATAACTGTTCCTAAACGCCCCTACCCTTATTTAACCAAAGTCCAACCCCCACCAAAACCCTAGCCGTCCCCCATCCCCTTCGTCTCTCTCGCGTGGCTAACCCAAACCCTAGCCGCCCCAGGATCCCACCGCCTTCTGGCCACCATACCTCCACCAATCGACCCCAAACCTTCACCACACCATCTCCTCCTCCTTCTCAACCATATCCTACCATCTATTTCACCAAAAACATATTCAAGTTTCTTTAATCTCAGATCTGGAAGTGGAAAAACCTTAGAACATGCTGAAAATGACCTCAAGCGGCTCTGTGACACGAACTCACATGAGTCGATGGTTCTCGACGAGAACCGTCGATTCATGTGAGTAGGGGTCACTTTTTGAGGTCACCACAGGCGGCCAAGGTCCGGCTAATTCGTTTGCCGGCCAAACCTTTCTTCTACGGGTACCCCCCCCCCCCTCTCCTTCCTATGTGTTTTCATTTTTTTTTTAAAAAAAAAAATATGAATAAGCATAGCTTAATCAGCTTGCTTTCTTCTTTGTGTCACTGCGTACTTCTGACTGTGTCACTGTTTTGATTGTTTTTCTTTCACCTGTGCATGCTGGATTAGTGCGAAGCCCCAAAAAATGTATATATTTTTTTATGTGTTCTTAGTTTTGACTCGGTTCACACATGCACATTTAGATCAATTTAACCTTGCTTGGATATTGGAATGATATAGTTCAGGTTTTAATGATTCATGAGTTTTAAATGTGCTTCATGCGCTTGCATCAGTTATTTGACCATGTTTAGTTTTTTGTACATCATTCTCAGATGTTCAACCCATAACCTGTTTTCTGATTTTGAGTATATTGCTGAATGGATTTCACCTCAACTCACCTTCGATTTAGTAGTCTGGTTAGTTAACTATTAATTAGTTGATTAGGTATACCCTTGAACCTAAGATAACTAATGGTATAATCGGAAAATAAGTTTAAAAAATTAACCTAATTAATCTAAAGTAATTAATTAACCTGAAACTAATCAACCAATTAGGCTAAAAACACAGTTCTAAAAAATTGTTGGGTTAGGGTTTAACCTAGACTTATCAAAACTAACTTAGTTAACAATAAAATTCCCCCATGATCATTTGTATAACAGATTAACCTAGTCTAATAGTCTCTTAAACAACTAATTAAGTCCTAAGAGCTGCCTGAGGTAATCAGTTTAGGACTAATTAACTAGAACAAATCATTTAACCAAGGCTTAATAATTAGCCAACACCTAATCAACTTCTTAAACCAGTTTTATATCAATAGGGATTAAGCACCCTAATTAAGTTAGGTCTAACAACTTAACTGATCGAAGGCAACTAGTTACGTTCAATTGGGCATTTGAGTTAACTAAGCTTCAGAATAATTGATTCACTTGGTCTCACATTTAAATGATTCCAACTTCTTCAATATAGAAATTAAATTAGGTAGCTTCTTAGGTATTTAACTAAAAATAAAATCTGTTTAAAACAATTAGTTTGAGGTTAATGGACTAAAACAGATTCATTTAACGTAAGTTAAGAGAACTGAGTTGACTAACCTCCATTAAGTTTAATTTAAACTGTTGATTAAATGACTTAAACATAGTAAGTAGTAGGAAATCCAACTCTAGGCATTTAATCAACTAATCTTCAATTAATTAACTCAACCTTAGTTAAGAACAATTAGTTGTCACCCAAAAGAACCTTCTAGATTAGATAAATATCAGGAAATCAGATACTTAGGGATAGAAAGGTAATTTCAAGGGCTGGAATGTTCTGGAAGGTGCAGCTGTCCCAAAAGGATAGGGTTGACAGCTGTACCTGTACCCTTTTTAGCTCATTTAGGATAGGGAATATGCTAAGCATATCCTATCCCAAATGTCCCTATACATACACACACTTTTTACCACTAGCAAAAGGATGTTTTTTAGACTCTTCTCTGAATCCTCTGGACTGAAAAATACAACTTTGACTACTAAAAACTTGGAAAACATAAGCAAAAAGGATTTATAGTAGGAGTGGGAAACAATCTGAGCTTAGGTTGTCTTATAGCTGTGATCTTCTATCCTAGAAGACTTGGTTTTGGTTGCTGTTCTTATTCAATCTTTCCCTGGGTTTTCTCTGCTGTGGGTTTACTATTTGTTGATGCTGGGCTTTCACTTCTTTTCTGCTGACTCCCTTTGCTTGACCTTTATTTGGTCAAGTTTTTCTATTGTTGTCTTACTCTAAAGGTATGTAAAACTGAGTTTTTTTTTATGAAATATCAAAAAATGTGAAATCTGTTTGCCCTTCCTCTATGAATCTGTACTTCTATCTGTTTAGACCTGTTTCTATATACACTTATATGCATGTATGGGGAGTAACACATTATGTTTGTTCAATTTTTTTTTTCTAAATCTCTGAATTTTACATAAGTCTATTTTAGAACTGTCTGTTATATGACTGTGCAATCAATGTTTGGGTTGGAAAATAGCATCAAATGGTAATGAACTTAACCTCTAATGGTTAAGTTCATCCTATAAAGATGCTTAAATTCTGGTCTGATTTAGGTTTAAATATCTAAATATTGTTATGAAACAACACTAGGGTAGATAAATTTGACCCTCTATAATGGTCAAATTCACCCCATCTTAGGTGCTTAAACAGTAGTTTGTCACCCCTTAAGGGTACAAAAATGGGTACCAACAGTGGCTTGAGAGTAGGGAATTTGAACCCTCCAAATGGTCAGATTCACCTTCTCCAGAATGCCCAAAGAATAAAAAATCACAGAACAATTATAAGATGAATAGGACCTTTATGGAGTTGAATCTGACCCCTTTCCATGGTCAGATTCATTCCATGAAAGGCAAGAACCTATTCTATCAAAAATGATGCAAGAACATCATCAAAGTTGGGTCAAACCCCTTTATGGTACAACTCATCCTGCAAATGCTTAAGAAACCTATTGGTATTACTGTCCTAGCAGCAATTTTGGACTGGTAGTTAAAATGCTTTTATTTGTGTCCTTTTGATCAGTAAAAGGACTCAAATAGCAAGTATCTATAGAGATCAAAACTTAGTTTAGTGTGGCATTATGAGATGGAAAGTCTGACCCATTCATGGTCAGATTCACCCAATAGTAATGCATAAGTAGTTGTAGAGTAATTAGATTATTGTTATAAAGGTATTAGGACATGAATCTGAACCCAATAAATGGCCAGAATCATGTCTTAAGAAATGCCTAAGGAATGTGCCTATCAAGTCAGTCGTCTAGTTCCTGAGAAAAATAGCCAGAAGAATATGGATTATCAGCTCACATAAAAGCAGCAACAAATCTACACCATTCTTTTGGGTTATATTTACATATACTATTGGGAATGTACAGTAGAAAACAAGGATGTAATAAATTATTTTTCTTATGCATCAGCTGCAAAGAACGGACTGAACTAAAATTACATTTGGCTTATGTATATTCTATTTCATAAAGCTAAGTCAGCTTTTCCTTTTGATAATTACTGTTATTATCTGTTTATGGTCAAAAACCCCTTCCCTTTTTTTTTCTTGTAAAACCTCAATATAAATGTGTGATTAAAAGAGTTCATCTTAAGAGCTCCAGATTTGAAAAAAAAAATGCTTGCTTTCCTTCACAAAAAATTCCTGCAATTTTACAAAAGATAACAAAAAAGGAAAAATCTTAGCTTTCAAACTGTCTGGTGAATAGGTATAAAGTTTATGGTTCAAAGGCGCTCGTATGAAGCTTATAAACACCTTATATCTAGTAATGCTTAAGAAAGAAAAAAAATTTAAATAGAATCTGCCTCTTCCATTCGCCTTATATGTTCTGGAATTTTCTGAGTTTGCAAATACTATAATGTGTGCAAAATCGTCAAATAAAGTTCAGTAGATATGAAATTAAATAGCATAAATTTAATTCTCTTAGGAATCCATTAAAGACCGCACCATAGTTATGTATGCTCATTTGACTGTTTAAATAAATGATTTGCAAATTAATATTTGGACTCTCCCTATATGATGGCATGACTTTCGTTATAAATGCATAGTTTTCCTATCCTTTTTTTCGTAAACTAGCCACGATTAGGATTGGCCAAAAGAGTTGAAACAATCTGGGCCTAAAATATGGCCATAGCCCGAAACATGTCGTCTTTAGTGAACATCATTTAGGCAGTCTTTTAGGAAGAACAAGACCTTTAGCTTGAAACTTGATAAAAAATCAAATATTATACCAAATCTACCATAACCAACACTCGGGAGCGACAACTCATGTCCCCGTCTTCAACTTTTAACTATAATAAAAATCACATGTTATAATTACGGGTGCATTTCATGTGGCGTAGTTATAATGTGTCCAAAAGACAAACAAGTGCACTCCATCGTGACTTGTTTCAAGATAAATCCATAAATATTAAAAGCGTTTGAAAATTAAAACGGCTAAATGCACAATAGGCTAAAATATATAAATAATNGGGTGTCCCGGAATAAAAAACCGGGTGGCGACTCTGAAACTAAAATAAATCCCAAATCCGAATAATGTCACTCAAAGTGGAAAAACTCTCTCTCTACCCTTCATTAATCTGGGAGGTAGTAGAAAAAGGAGGTGTGACAAGCGACATCAATATTTACAGAAAAAATGCAATAAATAATTTATCATCAGTTATGTAGACAGGGAAGAGCCTTGACTGTTTCATTTAGTTGAGTATTAAATTATAAGAAGTCTTTGGTTTAATTCTACCTAATAATTTTTTAAAAAAATTACAGGATTATCTATGTCACGACCCCAAATCCTAACAGGTCGTGATGGCGCCTATCATGGAACTAGGCTAGCCAACCATCACATACCTACACATTTGTTTTAATATAATTTCTCAAAAATCAATAATAACCAGCAACAGAGTATAAAATTTTTCTCTAAGTCTTTAAGAAAACATAATAATATAATCTACTATCTAATCAAATCCCCCAGGACTAGAGTCAACCAACCACGAGCATCTATGAATAAGACTATCACTGCAAATTTCATAAACCATGTCTCAGAATAAAATACTAATACTAGTTAAGGAAGGGAAATGGAGAAGTTACGGACGTTGGACAACTACCTCGAAATCCCGAATGCTTACGATGAATGAACTCAAATGGCTACTGCTCAGAACCAGTACCTGGATCTGCACACAGAGGTGCAGGGAGTAATGATGAGTACGCCAACTCAGTAGTAATGAAAATAAATCACAGTCCACACAACAACAAATANATCCTTGAAGCAAGTATAATTTCCAATATTTCTCAGTAAAACTACCAAAATATCAGTTTGAAAGATGAAACAAATCATAATCAAAATCTCAGCAAAATATAATCTTAAACCGCCCCTCGAGCAAAATCATCACTCGTAATCAGTCACTCAGCACCTCACCATCACTCAATAACAGACACTCGGCACCTCACAGTCACTCAGCATCAGCTCCACAGGCAACCTCACTGTCACTCATGCCTCCCAATAACTCATCACTTGACATTCGGCACTCGCACTCAGTAGGTACCTGTGCTCACTGGGGGTCTGTACAGACTCCGGAGGGGCTCTTACAGTCCAAGCGCTATAAACAAGCCACATCATGGCATCAATCATCTCTCAGGCTCTCGGCCTCTCTCATATCATAAATATCCTTACAACATTGGCCCTCGGCCTCACTCAGTCAGACACTCTCAACATGCCACTCGGGCCATAAATAAAACGGGGTTCACGACCCAAAATGGTATTTCATTTCAAGAAATAGTAATATTATCGAATAGGAGTGTCAACAATTTCACAAGAAAGACAAAGTGTAAAATCATAGTTTCAAAGTAGTGAGAATATCGTTCAAATAGCCCCTAAGGGGTTAAACAGATCGACACTAGGCCCCAAACATGTCTTACAACCCTAGTATATCAAAACACAGTAATACTATAAAACATACGCTTTAAAAGCGATTTCGCGACTCAATAGTTGCCTGAAAAGGTACATTTTTCCAAATTTCAAATTCGTGCACACCCCACACTCGTCATCCAGTGTGTGCGTCACTCCAAATCCATGAAAGGATGTAAAGTCCGGGATTTCATACCCTCAGTACAGGATTTAAAGACATTGCATACCTCAAACTAGCCCGAAAAGCTACTTCGCAATGCGTTTGGCCCTAGAATCAACATCCGACTGCTCAAAACATAACATAAAAATATGCTAAAGGACTGAAACCCAATCGAAAAATCTCAACTTTATGCACAAAACCCGAAATTAGTCAAAACCCGACCCTTGGTCCCACGTCTCGGAACTCGACAAACTTTATACCAAAATGTTCCTCATCATCTCACAAGTCCGTACATACAAAGAACTCTAAAATCGGAGTTCGTTTGACCTCTCAAATCGCCCCTAAAAGGTCTCTTAAACTCAAGCCCTAGTTTCACTTTTTTTCTAATGATTTTCCCCAATTAAACACTTTAAAAACATGTAATCTTGCCGGGTTATTCGATGATAATTTAATATTATGGAGTATAAATTATCACAAGTGACTTACCTCAAGATTTCCCATGATTTCTTGCTCAAAAATCGCCCTAAGCCGTGTTTTTTCACCCAAAAACGCTAAAATGGGCTAAAAACGTAACAGCATTAAAAAGACCCAATTCTGGTCGCTAAAAGCAAAACCCCGTCGCCAAAAGTATCATATCTAGTCGCTAAAGGTGCACACCAGATTCTGTTGCACCAGCAATATTTATTTTCACTAAAAGAAATCTAACTCCACCATACGAACTCGGAATTCGATGATTCTTGTTCCTATGAGTCACAAATAATAATACAAACATAGTCCTTCAATCGAAACTCAATTCGGAGCTCCTTTGCTCAGTGCGATACTCATTTCGCTCGTTAAACAATTAACTCACATTTCACGTCAAAAACCCAATCGCAACTTGATGAAATTACACCAGATTCTACAGATCACTCCTATAATTCATTATCAAAATCCTGGAAATCTCGAAATCAAATTTCGATCTCTACAACTAAAAATGGACCTTTAGATCATTACACGCTTATGCTCAAAACGCGAAAATCTTCCAAACTTTATCCGAGCCTCATGGGACCCCAACCAAGTATACTAACAAGTCCCATAATATGACAAAAAATTAGTCGAGCCTTTGAATCACCAAAATCAATGCAAAAATACTAAATTCACCTCGTATTCAAGCCTATGAACTTTGAAACTTCTAAATTCCACCAAAGATTCAGAAACCAACTAAAACACATCCGAATCACCTATAAATTTGCACACACGTCCAAAATGACACTACGAACCTGCTCCAACTTCCGGAATTCCATTGCGAGCTCGGTAGCCTATTTTCCACTACCGACCGAAAATCACCAAAAACTAACTTTCGCCAATTCAAGCCTAATTCTACACCGGACATCAAAACCACATTCCGAACACATTCTTATGCCCCAAATCACCTAACGAAGCTATCTGAGCCATAAAATCTACATTCCGAAGTTGTTTACCAATAAGTCAACTCCCAGTTGACTTTTTGTACTATAAGGCTACTCTAAGAGACTAGGTGTCTCAATTCTTATTACAACCACTACGAGCCCGAACCACCCGACTCCAGCACATGATAAACAACTAAACAAGGCGTAACCAGACAGAAACAGGAATAACGGTGCAAATTCTACGGAACGGCCGACCGGGTCATTACATTCTCCCCCACTTAAACACACGTTGGTCCTCGAAAGTGCCTAGAACTGTTCCAAACACCACCAAAATTGACGTGTAACCTACCATGCACATATTCGGAGATGATTCCACGTCACCCTGACCTATATAGGTCCGATAGCACCACACAGATGAAATTTCGAAATCCAATCTTGACCCATAAACCTTAGAACTACATTTTCACTTATGAATCAATTTACAAGATCAAAATCCCACAACTATAAACTGAATAAGTCTGGGCATACTATAACAAGTCATATATGTAACCCAAGATGAAATACCATGATACACTACATGACTCAAGCACTTGTGGCGATAACTCCTAATCACAATAATTTTTTATAACAACCCAATACCGGTGAATAATCTCTCATCAATAAAAGCCTCGTTCTAACACTTTCATATGTCGCCGATGATAAAAGGAACACGCAGAATCTACTAACCATTCGTTTGATCAGCATCAATACCACTATACCATCCAGAGTCATTACTTGTGCAACTCGTGCACTCAATAACAACATCCCAAAAGATCAATTTATAAAATAAAGAAGACTCACACGAGAGGACTATCCTGCCATTAACTATTACCATCACAACATCATGCTAGAAGCCTGGCCCACACCCTAAAATTAGAACACATGAATCTGACACCAAGGGTCATACCTCTACCTAACTCTGCTGCAAAGCGTGATCCCATCCAACCGCTGGACCCCATGAAATACTCCAAGCCACCTTGCTCAAAATCAATAACCATGCGAAATTCGACATCAATTACTTAAAGTGCATTGCCATAACCCTGTGGGAAATCGGACGATACCATGCCACCCAAATCAGAAAGAACATAACCAACACGTCTCAATCCTGCAACACCCAATTACTTACTTTACTCAAATCTCGCTATAAAGCCCAGATAGAACCACACCCTGTGCACATACAACCAATGATCACAACTCCTCGAAACACAGAAAGGTAACTCATAGATCACTCCAAAACATGAATAAGCCCAATGATAATCGAATGGTACATTCCTTAACAATAGCAATTTGGGGTCAAAAATTCTGACTCATTGTAGAACACACACCCATACTGGCCTACCAATAATTCTAAATCATCTCTGGTCACCCACAATAGGTAAATAACTCTCCAAAGGTTCATAATGACTGAATCATGACATCTACTAACACCTGACTAGCTTTGCCCGCATCCTCATAGTCCACAACCACAAAATAATCTGTTTATGAAAACTGCCAGTCTCGAAGCCCATGAGGCGCACCAATTACCATATCTGATCCCTTCCACCACTCGAATATATAACATGTATCTAATACTCAATCATTCCACGGGGGATACTCCTATAATTCTTCTGTGCCACCAAGCAAACTTGAATATCAGCAGTTGATCTAGAAAAAGAGCGTCGCAAACCAATGAAACCCCCTTAACTCAAACACATTGCCCCTTTTGAACGTATGCCTTCATCAAGCCACCCAATGGTGGTATCACCTGCCTAGTCATCTGAAACTGCCAATGGTGACCTTCCTTCCAGAACTGAATCGTGACCTCACATATGCCAATCTCCATTATACATAAAATACTGCATACGCCATGCCATCCTGTGATAAATATGAGAACTTCATGCTCCCTTACAGGCCAAGAACCTCCCACTTGACCCCATCTAGAAGCAAAATCACTATACATCACATGGCCCTCACGTCTGTAGAAAATATACACCTCTACCCGTGGTCGAAAGCATGTAGAACTCTCTTAATCCCATTAGTACAACACCAAACCAGCAGGACCAAATCCTTCTAACTCAACCATGCTACGCATGCCACAAAATCACAAGAGAATTTCTAAGAAACACCTGTAACAACTCATTACCTCATTAACACCCAAAGAATTCTCCATATCCCTTATCATGATGATCTGACCTACTACCAAGCTGTCCTATTTATCCAAGTTCCTTCTGACTTACCTTTGAATTGATACTTTTCCTTGCCATGATACAGAAAGTCCCAATCCAGGTTCACCACACGAAACTCGGGCATAAAATAGACCGTCTTAGTCTCATAAGCGGCTGAATACTCTCTCAAATATTCCCCAAAAGCACCACATTACAAATACCTACCCTGAAGAGACTTCCTGCGAATTTAAAGTCATTACCTTCCCTTTCCTGATACTGATGGATAGAATCTATGATAATGTAAATACACCACAGGCCTTGACACCTTCCACGTAAATCTCAGTTTTAGCCCAATTCACACCTTGATGATCCTCAAGCGGAACATATAATCTTGAATGTGTTAGAACCATTCTCGAACGTCATTCACTCTATGCTATTTCAATTATACTGACCAACAAAAAGTATGACCTGACCCCGTTTGCAGACAACATACTAGGAAAGCAATCCACTCCTTGGAAGCAACAAGCACACTCATACAATGCACACACTACACTTTTTTACAATTTCAACTCAATCATTCAATAAGGTCCATTATCTGTAAAGTACATTACAACCTATATCGAAGAATTTCCATCACTCGAGTCATTCCCAAACTCCACCTCTGTAGGTCATAACTGATTTACAAACATACCTCGAACCGAAACCAATACAACACATAATCGTTTAATCAATTTATCATTAGCAGACTCCCCCACTTGGCTCAAAGCCAAAGATCAAGACAAACAGTGCCCATACACTATCACTGCCACCATACTGTGGTGAGGTTCAACTAAATCCTCCATAAGCTCATCTGACCCAAACCATCTAACATTAAAATCAAATGCAAATCTCGCATCCACCATTGTAATGGTCATACCAACTCCCACAAGAGATATAAACTCAAATTAAAACATACATCATTTACTGATAGAGAGAACTTGCTATAGATAAACATAAGGGTCACCCACCATAAGACAACCAGTAGGAGATACCCCTACCTGCTTAACCTCAAAATGATATCTCCCTAAACACTTCCAAAAATCATAGCTATCACGCAATTACTATACATTCCTACATTAGAACACAACCACTGCCTGCCCCCAAGACATCCCATTAAGCGGTATAAGAACCTGAAGCTGATTGCAATACTAACACTAGAGTTCTGGTCAAGGAATTATTGAGCTTCTGGAAGCTCTACTCACACCTGTCTCACCACATAAATACCTCACTGGACACCACGCGTCCCAAGAATGCTACTGAACTAAGCCAAACATTTAAACTTGGAGAACTTCGCACAAAGCTTCTCTTCCCTATATCCTTGTAATACCATCATCAAATGTTGAGAATGCTATCCCTGGCTACAAGAGTACGACAGGATGCCATCAATAAATACAATAACAAAGGAGTTATAACACAGCTGAATACGTCGACAATCAAATACGTGACCGTTGTTGGGGCATTGGTCAGCCCAAAGGACATCACCAGGAACTCATAACATAATAGAAGGATCCTCTTTGCTCCACATCTAAACAAAATAATAGGTCATTTACTACTGTCACGACCCAAATCCCAATTTAGGTCGCGATGGCGCCCACCTCCGATGTCA
The DNA here is from genome assembly GCA_005239505.1 of Nicotiana paniculata. Taxonomy (NCBI): domain Eukaryota; kingdom Viridiplantae; phylum Streptophyta; class Magnoliopsida; order Solanales; family Solanaceae; genus Nicotiana; species Nicotiana paniculata. The sequence continues at coordinate 31,362 of ML313826.1, forward strand.
GGCAAGCCAACCTTAATTTACTAGTGATCCCTTTTTAATATATAAAACAATTTCCCATACTTGAGAGGGTTTCTTTTAGATTTCTAATTTCGAATTAAACAAGTGACTTAGACAACCAAAAGTGAGTAATAAATATAGTAATCACCGCCAATACTTACAACCCAAAAGAAATGAATATCCACTACGTGGGCATGCCAGGAACTAGCGTCACAGGTCTACGTGCATCTAATAGAAATGAATATCCAAAAGAAACTACAAGTTTGCCCTACTGTCTGAAGAAAAGTAATACAAACATACCAAAAGAAAATAGGAACTCCAAGATGCTACCAGAGAGATACGTCAAGGAAAGCAGCTCACCGAGAAGTCCACGCCAACTATACGTCAGGTACGAGCTCCGGATGCATGCCCAGATGCACCTGCCTCAGAGCCTGTACAATTAAGTACAGAAGCGTAGTATGAGTACATAAACAGATATGTACCCAGTGAGTATCCCGCCTAATCTCGAAGAAGTAGTGACGAGAGGTCGACGTGATACTTACTAGGGTCAAAATCTCTAAATAATATAATTTAATAAGGACTAGGCAGGCATAACACTCGTAGTAATCACAAAGACATAAAATATCAAGTTTAATTGTAAGTACCTTTGCATGTCAAATTTCACTAGCATATAAGGTACTAAATTCCCTTTTTCACATGAAACAATTTATGCAATTACAACCAAACTCCCAGTAAATTATATAGCACATAAAAGGCCGAAAGCGTACGGCTGAAGCGTCGCAAAAATAAATGTGCATTGTTGAGGGTCAAACAGATCGAACCATAGATGCATCTATTACCCCGCTCGCAAACCGAACATGCGACGCGGTTGACATAATAGTAGGGCTATCCCGCTCACGAATCATACATGCGACTGCATGCCATATACATACACATAATGTTTCAATATTTAGGGATTTAACAGAGATTGTATGTACAAGCAAGAACTTAAGCAATATGATTTTTGAACATAACTTCCTAATACTCTCATACCAATTCAAGGATACTATGCAACTCAAATACATTTGAGGACACATGTAAGGCACGTAAAAACATGCTTGTGAGTCCTTGAACTACCCAACATAACATCATAGTAGCTACGCACGGACTCTCGTCACTTCGTGCATGTGTAGCCCCGAAAATAAGGATATGCAATTATTTATAATCACATATGGGGACAATTCCCTCTTACAAGGTTAGAAAGGAGACTCACCTCATGTAGAACCTACTTTTCGGGTCATGAACGCGCCCGAACCTCCAAACTCGTCTCTCAAGGACTCGAAACTAGTCAAATATTGTATACATGAATTAATCTATGGCCAAAAGTATAAAACTTACCTACTTAAGTAGTTATTTCAACCTACTTTGAAAATTCCAAAAAATACACCCCAGACCCACATGCTCGGATTCTGGAAATTCTTGAAAGAAACACTTACTCATACCCTAAGGATCGTTAACATATGGTTTTTGTATGATTTCATAGCTAGTTTAGTGGGTAATTGCCCAAATTTCATAAAGCCCTAGGTTTTTACTCTAACCCTTGATTTTCACTAATTAGGAGGTTAATCTACCTAGGATTTTATGTATTAAACTAATACTAGAGTAGAGATCACTTACCTTTTAGTAGCTAGGTCGTCTGGCTCTTTACCAAGTTCTCAGGGTCGACTATGGAGGAAAGAAATGGAGTAAAATGGTTCTTTCCCGAATTTTAAAATACATCATTGCCTACAGGGTTTCCGCACCTGCGGCTCGAGGACCGCACATGCAGTCTCGCGCCTGCGAGAAAAAACTCCCACCTGTGGAAGAGGGGCAAGGGGCCTGGGCTCGCACCTGCGGCTTCGCTCCTGCGGATATTATCCGCACATGCAAGAAATGGGCAGCCTCACCTGAAGCCGCACCTGCGAGGCAAGGTCATATGAGCGGTCTCACACATGTGATTGGGCAACCGCACCTGCGGTCACACCAGATTAGGTGCACTAGCAACTTCTTCAGCTGGATTTTGGCTTGATTTGGTGCTCGAGAGGCACCTGGGCCCACTAGAGCCCCCGTCCAAATATACCAACAAGTCTCAAATCATAATACAGACTCAAACCTTGGGAACACCCAAAACAACGCTAAAATGCAAAATCACAACTCAAAACCCCTAGAATCAAACTTAGGAACTTTACGTTCTTGAATTTGCTAAAAATGCGCCGAATCGACCTATACTACTCGGAATGACACCAAATTTTGCAAGCAAGTCATAAATGACATAACGGATCTATTCCCGGTCTCAAAATTCTGTTTGGACCTCGATAACACAAAAACACGTCCCAAACCACAATATGAACTTAAGGAAACTCTTATTTCGCTATTGGGTGCCGAAATTCTCCCGGGTCATCCAAAACCCATTACGAACATACGCCTAAGTCCAAAATCACCATGCGAAGCTACCGGAACCGTCGAAACTCGATTCCGAGATTGTTTACTCAAAATGTTGACCGAAGTATAACTTGTCCTTAAAGGCCAACCTTAAGGAAACAAGTGTTACTATATTACTCTAAACGCTTCCGAATCCCGAACCACCCGCCCCCGCAAGTCATAAATCATAAAAAGCCGCTATGGGAAGTTTCATTAAGGGTAACGGGGTCCGATAACGCAAAATGACCGGTCGGGTCGTTACAACTACACTCACAGCTCGAGGCCATATTCTAACTTAAGACTGAAGTCATTTACTCAATGATTCTTGCTACCTCTCCTGCTAATACATTCTTGCCACAATCAAAACAACCTAAACACATATAACTATCAATCACACTCACCACATAGTCATCTAGTCACAAAGTTCCATCAATAAGGACACCAACGGACATATAAGTCCCCCAAAACATGTGCTCACACAAACGAAATCTCAACACTCAAGCCACAGACAAAGCCCGGCCTCAAGTCCTTCCGACTGGCACACAACTGATACCAAGCGCTCACGTGCGCATTCGAATACATGAAAGGAATTCAAAGAGTTACGCTTTTGGATGAATAAAATGGATTCGCACAACAAGAATTCATTAATGTGGAATGTTTCCTAAGGGTTCTGCAGCCTCTTGAAGATAAGTACAGACGTCTCTGTACCGATCAGCAAGACTCTACAAAACCCGCTCATGATCGTTGAGTCCTATGTAACCTAGAGCTCTGATACTAACTTGTCACGACCCCAAATCCTAACAGGTCATGATGGCGCCTATCGCTGAACTAGGCTAGCCAACCATCACATAACTACACATTTGTTTTAATATAATTTCTCAAAAATCAATAATAACCAACAACAAAGTATAAAAAATTTCTCTATGTCTTTAAGCAAACATAATAATATAATCTAATATCTAAACAAATCCCTCGGGACATGATTCAACCAATCACGAGCATCTAAGAATAAAACTAACAGTGCTAATGTCATAAACCATGTCAAGGAATAAAATAATAATACTACTGAAGGAAGGGAAATGGAGAACTATGAAATCGGAGTCCGTTTGACCCCTTAAATCGCCCCTAAAAGGTCTCTTAAACTCTAGCCCTAGTTTAACTTTTTTTTGTAGTGATTTTCCCCAATTAAACACTTCAAAAACATGTAATCTTGTCGCATTATTTGATGATATTTAATATTATGAAGTAGAAATGACCATAAGTGACTTACCTCAAGATTTCCCATGATTTCTTGCTCAAAAATCACCCCACGCCGTGTTCTTTCACCCAAAAAATGCTAAAATGGGCTAAAAAATATAACAACATTAAAAAGACAAAATTCTGGTCGCTAAAAGCAAAATCTCATCGCTAAAAGTGCCATATCTGGTCTCTAAAGGTGCGCACCAGTTCATGTTGCACCAGCAATATTTATTTTTACTAAAAGGGTTCTAACTCCACCATACGAACTCGGAATTCGATGATTCTTATTTCTATGAGTCACAAATAATAATACAAACATAGTCCTTCAATCGAAACTCAATTCGGAGCTCATTTGCTCAGTGCGATACTCATTTCGCTCGTTAAATAATTAACTCACATTTCGCGTCAAAAACCCAATCGCGACTTGATGAAATTAGACCAAACTTTCCGGATCACTCCTATAATTAATTCTCAAAATCCCTGAAGTCTCGAAATCAAATTTCGATCTCTACAAATAAAAATGGACCTTTGGATCATTACATGATTATGCTCAAAACGCCAAAATCTCGCAAAAAATGTTCCAAAACTTATCCGAGCCTCATGGGACCCAAACCAAGTATACTAACAAGTTCTATAATAGGACACAAACTTAGTCGAGCCTTCGAATCACCAAAAACAACGCAAAAATACTAAATTCACTTCAGATTCAAGCCTATGAACTTTGAACTTCTAAATTCCACGAAAGATGCCGAAACAAACCAAAACACATCTGAATGACCTGAAAATTTGCACACACGTCCAAAATGATAGTACGAACCTGATCCAACTTCCGAAATTCCATTGCGACCTCGATAGCCTATTTTCCAATGCCGACCGAAAATCACCAAAAACTAACTTTCGCACATTCAAGCCTAGTTATATACCGGACATCAAAAACACATTCCAAACACACTCCTAAGCCCCAAATCACCTAGAAGCTATTTGAGCCATAAAATCTACATACCGAAGTCGTTTACCAATAAGTCAACTCCCAATTGACTTTTCCCACTATAAGGCTACTCTAAGAGACTAAGTGTCTCAATTCTCATTACAACCACTGCGAGCCAGAACTACCCGACTCCAACACATCATAAACAACTAAACAAGGCGTAAACAGACAGAAACAGGAATAACAGTTCAAATTCTACGGAACGACCGACCGGGTCGTTACATTCTCCCCCAATTAAACACACGTTCCTCCTCGAACGTGCCTAGAGTCGTTCCAAACACCACCAAAATTGTCGTGTAACCTACCATGCACATATTCGGAGATGATTCCATGTCACCCTGACCCATATAGGTCCAATAACACCACACAGATGAAATTTCAAAATCTAATCTTGACCCATAAACCTTAGAACTACCTTTTCACTTCTGAATCAATTTACAAGATCAAAATCCCACAACTATAAACTGAATAAGTCTGGGAATACTGTAACAAGTCATATCCGTAACCCAAGATGAAATACCATGATATACTACACGACTCAAGCACTCGTGACGATAACTCCTAATCACAATAGTTGCTTATAACAACCCAATACCGGTAAATAACCTCTCATCAAGAAAAGCCTTGTTCTAACACTTTCATATACCGCCGATGATGAAAGGAACACGCAGAATCTAGTAATCATTCGTCTAATCAGCATCCATACCACTATACTATCCACAACCATAACTTGTGCAACTCGTGCACTCAATAACAAAATCCCAAAAGCTCAATTTATAAAATAAAGAAGACTCACACGAGAGGACTATACTGCCATTAACTATTACCATCACAACATCATGCTAGAAGCCTGGCCCACACCGTAAAATCAGAACACACGAACTAACGCGCTAGGAAGCGGATTTTAACCAGCAGCAGACTAGGAATAAACCTTTAATAGGTTGAATAAGTCAAAGTGAAACATGATAAAAGGGTGTAAAAAATTGTACAAGATTGGAATCAAACCCACGCCCCTTGGGAGATAAAACTGATTATTCACCGCTGGCACCTTCTACTATTAAGTTATTCCGAGTGGCACAACTAGTATTTAGCCTTTTTTTTTGTGTGTGTATATATATATATATATATATATATTTAACTGAGGAATCTGGGTAGCGTGGCACCCCCAGCCACCTACATAAATCTGCCCCTGCCTCGGAGTCCAGTTTGTAGTCCAATTCGAGCGCTACAATCAAAGCTTCATTGTTAGTCAGTGGAACAATTCTTATGGCCTGCCTTAGGGTTTCTCCCGAGGGCATGATTAACACTAGGTCAGCCCGAACCTCTTTATGTTGGAAGCTCCGTCCGTGAACAAGGTCAAAACTCCTGATGTCGATTCGACACCATTATTTCTTCTTTGGTAGCCAAAGGAAAAACTCTCGAACTAAGATCGGCCACAAAGTCGGAAAAAAATTGTGACATAATCGCAATATTGAGTTTATATTCTATGTCAAATTTTCTCATTTCGATTGCCCACTTGGCCAGCCTACTAGAGAGTTCAGGTTTATGAAGAATATTTCGTAGGGGAAAAGTGGTAACCACAACTATCAGGTGACATTGGAAATAAGGCCTTAGCTTTCAAGCGGCAACTACGAGGTCTTAGGCCAATTCTTCCAGATGTGGGTAGCGAGTTTTTTCTCTCGTCAAAATTTTACTTACAAGGAATCCTAGGAATTTACCGGAGCTGACCCCAAATGCACACTTCTCGGGGTTAGGCTTCATATTGTGTTTCCTTAAGATGTCAAAGGTCTCTTGCATGTATTTCAAATGGTCACCTGCGTTCAAAGACTTAACAAGCATATCATCTATGTAAACTTCATAATTTTCCCTATTTGTTTCTCAAACATTTTTTTACGAGCCGTTGATAAGTGGCTCTGGCATTCTTTAGACCGAAAGGCATCACATTGTAACAATATGTGCCAAGTTCATTATGAACGAAGTTTTTCCTAATCCTCCAGGTTCATCTTGATTTGGCTGTACCCGGAGTAAGCATCGAGGAAACACATTAACTCGTTCCCGGCCATCGCATCAATCATTTCATCAATTTTTGGCAATGTGAAAGAGTCTTTTCGGAACGCCCTATTTAAATCCTTATAGTCTACGCACATGCAAATATTATTCTTCTTCTTTAGAACTACTGTTATGTTAAATAGTTAGTCAGGATACTTTACCTATCAGAATGAACCAATATAAAGAAAGTGAGTTACCTCTTCTTAGACGAATTTATTCTTGACCTCGGCAATAGTACCTTTTTTTAATATTTTCGGAGGGATGTTGGGATCTAGGCTTAGTTTGTGCACAACCACTTCTGGCAGGATACCTGTCATATGCGCATGCGACAATGCAAAACAATCGACCTTAAGCTTAAGAAATCAATAAATCCATGACTAAGCTCGGGGTGTAGTCCTATCCCTAAATGGAACTTTCTCTCCAAGAATTTTTTGAACAATGCAACTTGTTCAAGTTCTTCCGCCATAGATTTTGTTGCGTCCGTTTCTTTTAGTACCTGATAGGATTCCGACAATTCCTCCCCCTGGTTGACTTCGTTCGGCTCTGGACTGGGCGCCAGTTCATGTAATTGCTATGATGCATGCTCCTTCCTTTGCTACTCGAAACTGATATTGCATTCATCTCCCTTATTGCCGGTTGGTCGCCTCTTATTTATTTAATTCCCTCGGGAGTTGGGAAGTTTAGCAACTAATGATATGTTGATGGCACAGCCCTCATTTCGTGCAACCACGACCTCCTTACGATAATAATTTTAGCCCATATCATCGATCATTACCTCGAAAAGGGTCGTCTTCATCACCCATTCGGCATTTATGGGCAGCAGAATCTCTCCTCGAGTTGTCATGCTCGTCAGGTTGAAGCCGGCGAGGAGTTTTGTGGCTGGATTGATATTTCCAGTGAGCTTGTCTTGTTACAACACTATCCATTGGATGATGTTGGTTGAACTTCCTAGATCCATGAGAACACATTTAATTGTAAATCTAAAACATTTAAAGAAATTACCAATGCATCATTGTGCGGCACCAACAGTCTATCTGCGTCTTCCTTCGTGAAATTAATGTCATCCTCAGCGACCTCCTGGATTCTCTCGATGTGGGTCACTGACACCTTCATCTTTTTTACCGCTGAAAATGTCACACCATTAGTCTCGTTCCCCCCGAAAATGATGTTGATCGCCGAGCGTGAGGAATCTTCGCCTGCTTTTGAAGGTTCTGCATTATCATAATTGAGTCCACACTTGTTTTTAGTTTGGTCGCTTAAAAATTCTCTAGGATGACCATATTTCAATAATGTCGCCACCTCATCACGTAGATGCCGATAGTCCATTGTTCGGTGATCGTTGGTCCCATGATATCCATACCAAAAATTAGGATCCCTTTGGCTGGGATCAGATCTCATTGGCTTTGGGAACTGTGCCTCTTTGATGTTCCTCATAACCGGCAATAGCTCCACTATGTTGACGTTAAAGTTTTATCCGGAAATCCTGTGGTAGGAAGAATCTCGAGAACCCGATGTCTCCTTATCCTGCAATGACCTATTATTTCGGCCGCGATCGGTTCTTTTATTGGTAGTGAATCTATTCACTGACCGAAAACCTATGCCACGTCCTTTGGCCCGTTCATAGGGAAGAAACCGACCCCTTGAAGATCGTCGATTTGAGTCGAAATCATCTCTTGACTCCTCTTTATTCTTCTACCTATCTCGACCCTTGGTTGATGTCGGAAAACCGAGCTGATCATCTTCAGTTCTTATCGATGACTAGTAATGATTGTGAACATTTGCCCATGTTGTTTCCTGGAACTCGAGCAGACTTACATTTGATTTTCGGGAAGCAACGAAACTCCTTGGATTCAGACCTTTAGAGAATTCTTCAGCTGCCCATTTATCCGTTCTGGCCGGTACCAACATCCCTTTCCTTCTAGAATCTGGTCACGAACTCCCGTTGCAATTCAAACTCTCTTTATGAAATCCGGAACGCATTGACTTTTGGGAAGTACCTTTTAGCCCCGGCATGGGCCTTAATGAAAGAATCTGCGAGCATCTCGAAAGAATATGTGGAATGCTCGGGCAAGAGTGAATACCATGGCAATGCCCCCTTCGTGAGGTTCTCTCCGAATTTCTTCAACAAGACTGCCTCAATCTTGTATGCAGCCAAATCATTCCCCTTCACTGCCGTTGAATAGACGGTAATATGCTCCTGAGGATCTGAAGTCCCGTCATACTTCGGCACATCTGGCATTTTGAATCATTTCGGGATCAACTCTGTTGCTGCACTTGGTTTGAACGGCAGTTGGTATACTTCTTCAATTCCGGTCCTTTCAATACTGGTCGTGTGCACGTAGTTTGATCTATTCAGGCGTTTATTTTTGTCATAAACTACATGAGTTTAGTGTTAAAGGGATCATCGTAACGAACCGGCAGGTCGTTTCGAGAGTTCTAGCCTCGATCCCCTGATTACTGCTCCCCCCTGTGTCTTTTTATGGTTATGTGTCTTGCAGGGAGGTGTTGGTTGTAATTTCAGAGTGTTTTGGGACACTTAGTCCCTAAACGGAAGCTTAAGTCTAAGGGCATCTCCACTCTTTACCCCCATTTTGGTCCTCAAAATGGGGATTTCCCCATTTTGGGGATAACTTACTTCAACCATTCCCCCTTTTTTTCTCCCCAAAAGAGAATATTATTTTTTATATTCTTCTCTCTTCTATATTATATTATTATCTTTCATTTCAATTTTTTTTAAATTTTATTAAACAAATTCCATCTTTTATTTTCATTAATTTGTAATTTCCATTAAAACAATTCCATAAAATTTTAAATAATATAATTTGGGCAATTATTATAGATTAACTAATAATTCAAATAAAAGTTAAATCATTGTGATACAAGATTAATTAAATACATATTACATAACGATAAAATTCATTCAAAATACTACATAAATAGTCAACTTCTACCTCTAGTATTCTCCCAAAATGATCAATTAATGCATTACGAAGTGCAAAATGAGCATCTTTGTCCTTAATTCTTCTATGTCGAGCTAAAAATTATTGAAATCGTTGATTTTCATCTACTTTTACAAAAACAACAACGAAAAATGTATAAAAGAAGTCAACAATATCCACAGTCACAACCACAACAATCCTCGGCCACATTCACTCAATACTATAATGATATTGGTATATCTGGAAATGACATACCTCCCTACTAAGTTATTATGTTATTTAACGTAGTTTTAATTTAATGTATTTCCAATTTTCATATATTTCCAATTTTAATGTATTTTCATTTAATGTATTTTCAATTTTAGCAACATTTAATATTTTATATTTTCACCATTCATTTTTTGAGATGATTATATATTTTTTGTACCATTATAACTTATAATAAAATTAACTTACAATTTTACATAAAAATAAAAATGCACAAAAATTAATTATCAAAATTATACGCCAAAGTTAAGATGTAAAAATAATATTATAAAGATATTAAATAAACATAATTAGGTATATATAAAGATATAAATTAAAAGAGTTAATGTCACGCCCCTAAACCTAGGGAGGCGTGGCTGGCACCCGGTGCCGCACTGGCCCGAACCACTCTATAACTCATGATCATTCGACTAAAACTAGAACATACATAGGTCGAGTTGGGTGAACTCATTCCTTTTGTAACTAGTATGGTCCCACATGGCAACAACTCATAATTTACAACTATAAGTTGAAAAAACAGTATCACTGAACCATTTTTCTTAAAACATGGATACATATGGGCCGTCAAGGCTTCTGACATACTATACAAAATAAATCCCTGTCTACAAAGCCTCTAAGATTATTTGGCATCAAATGGGACAGAGCACCGGCCTACCCATATGTCTGTAGAAAAACTGTGACCCAATGAGTCACAGACTCGGCTGCACTCTGAATGAGGTGGAGTCTTGCCAATCCTTCGCTGAATGCCAATCTCGTCTACTATGAGTGCTCATCAAACTGATTATCTATACCTGCAGACATGAATGCAGTGTCCCCAACAAAAGGACGTAAGTACGAATAATGTACTGAGTATGTAAGGCAGAATTGAAACATAACAATAAGTCAACATTAACTAAAGACGTATAAGAATCAACCTGAATCTCTGAAGTGCCACCGTATACGCATACTTATTATACTCATATATATAATGCTTGAGACTATTATCCATATCGAATGATGCATGACTGCCCAACTGATCAGTGGTAACTGCCCAGCCGGACGTAGCACGGTGGTAAATGCATGACTTCCCTACCGGTCGTAGTGTATTGGTAAAAAAGAGTTTCACACGTAAGCCAACTCTTGACAACTCAGCCAGTTATGTGGACACAGGAGACACAACTGGATGTGATTCTTTGAAGAGGTATGGAACAAAGAGGCACGATTCAATAAACTCTCGAGCTAATCATCTACCGGAAACTCGCTCTAATCGAAACAAGGAAGGGATACGGTCAGAGTGAATTTAGACAGAATTACAGATAGATTCAGGAATCCTCAATAAAAAGCCCAGACATTGTGTAACCTTCACATAACAGTTACATTTGCCCTGGTAACGCTTATGTTAATGCAATAATTAGTCATTAATGAGCAATTATTGCAAGAACCAAACATTATATTGAGAAACATCCTATTTAAAGGAAGGAAATATAACTTGTAAGGACATCTGATTTTTGAATACAATCTACTTTGCTTTTCTATATTTCTGCAATAATGTCTACTACTCGTTTCTCTTTATATAGTATTATTTCCTTGATTATCAGTATCCCGTGTTCATCCTAGAAATATCTTAGGTCAATGGATCTAATTCTTTGGTTAAACAAATTGGTTCCGTTACCGGGAATCTGATAATATTTGTGTGCTTTTCAAGCGATATCATCTTAACTATGTCGAACTCCAACGATAACAACCAACAACGGAATGGAACCCCAGTTCCATCACCTTTCAGAACCCCATGTGGTTCAAGGGAACAATCCCCAGAAAGATCCAATAACAACAATGATAATAATGATCAAACGGTGGAAAAAGATCGAGTAAAGCAAATGATTGCAAAGTATGTGAGCCAAGCTTTGCAAGAATTTGCGAGGGGATTACCACCAGTGTTACCTTCACAATCGACACCACCCCCCAATAATACCATCACCATAGAAAATCCTCAATCTGGGTTTTGCGAACTCAGGAAGGGGAGATACTCCTAATGAATCTCTCGAAGCAACACCAGGTATGATTAATAACTATGAACTACAAAATATACTGCTAACCATGCAGAAACAGATGAAGGAGCAGAACGATCGTATCGAACAAATTCCTGGAGTACCACCTATTATCAAAGGCATTGATGTTGATAGGTATTCTTAACAACCTTGGAAGCCAAGTGCGGCACCCTTTCCTATACCCAAGAAGTTTAAAATGCCTGACATTCCCAAATATGATGGAACAACTGACCCACGTGATCATGTGACTGCTTTCACTACTGGAGTAAAAGGCAACGACTTAACAAAACAAGAGATTGAATCAATCCTTGTCAAAAATTTGGGGAAACACTTACCAAAGGATCCCTAACCTGGTATTCTCTTCTCCCTGAAAATTCTATTGACTCTTTTGCTAAGCTTGCAGATTCATTTATAAAAGCACACTCTGGTGCACAAAAAGTTGAGAAAAGAATGGAACACATATTCAAAATAAAACAAGGAGACACGGAACTACTCCGTGAGTTTGTAGACAGGTTTCAACGAGAAAGAATGCAATTACCCATGGTGCCTGATAATTTGGCAGCCATGGCATTTGCAAGCAACCTAAATGGTAAAAGCTCAGAAGCCACGAGATAGAATTAAGGAAAGTCTAAGAGAATTCCCCGCCATAACATGGAACGATGTATATAACAGGTATACTACTAAACTCAGAATAAAAGAAGATATCATTGCTTGCTCAAGAGATGAAGATCATTCAAGATCCAGATGTCCTGAATCAGACAGAAGATCAGGTAAAAATAGGTACGATCCTTACTTAGGACCCTCGGGACGTGATATTCGTCCCAGTTTTGAAAACACTAGATCAGACTATAGACCAGCAGGAAAGATCGAGATGAACAACCTAGAGGTAATACCCGATTTGGGGATCATACCTTTAATGTATGTACTACTGATCTTGTCTGAATATTGAGGAATATGGGATACAAGGTTAAGTGGCCCAAAGAGATGCAATCAAATTCAAATAGAAGGAACCCATATCACTGGTGTGAATTCCATAACGATCATGGGCACAGGACTGCGGATTGCAGATTTTTACAAGGTGAAGTAGAAAATTTATTGAAACAGGGCTATTTAATAGAATTGTTTAGTGATAAAGGTAAACATGCATATATGAAGAACATGCAGGAGCCCCCAAAGAAACCTTCTCGAAAGCAAACCGTCAACGTGATACATCGAGGAGAAGAAGTAAACGGAGTGGTCTGCAAAACGACCATAAAGTTCACAATTACACATGGAAAACAGGTTCGTGAAAATCTGAAAGCGGAAGATATAACCTTTGATGATGCAGATATCGGCGGATTAATGCTTCCTCACAACGATGCTCTGGTAATATCTTTACTTATTCATGACATTAACGTAAAAGGAGTGTTGATTGATCCAGGTAGTTCAGTCAATATCATATTTCTAAGAGTCGTGGAAGAAATTCTATTGGGGAATGAAGTAATCCCAAGGGCACGAGCCATATCAGGGTTTGATAACTCTACGGTTATAACAAAAGGAGAAATCGAGCTTAGCACTTATGCTGAGGGGGTGATAAAAAGTGCCAGGTTACAATTCATCGATACTGACATGGCTTATAACATAATCGTGGGAAGGCCATGGATCTACGACATGAAAGCAATACCCTCCACCTTGCATCAGGTAATTAAATTCCCCTCTGAATGGGGGATTCAGCAAATTAGAGGCGATCAGCAAACCGCAAGAAATATAAATTCCGTGGTACACTACAACAAAAAAGTAGAGGTGGAAGAATCAAAAGATAAGGGAATCTCCGAAGCAAGTAACACCACCCAAATAGGCATGGAAGAAATTACTACCCAAATAGGTAAGGAAGGTAGTATTGCTGAAATAGGTAAGAAAGAAAATACTTACGAGAAGGTGAATCAAGTTACCATGGAAGGTGCATTAGACCACACGGATGTAGATTCCAGACCGGACGTCATTCATGAACCGGAGAAAGACGAGCATATCAAAACAAATACGGAATAGCTCGAAGTTGTTCCATTGTCTGAACAAAAGCCTGAATAGAAAGTGTATATAGGCATGAGGCTGGGGCCCGGTCGAAGATAAGAAAAGAAAGCAAGCACTATTCAAGAACCAAGTGATTGACGAAGAGGTACCGAAACTCTTGAAGATTGGTTCGATATAAGAGGTAACGTATCCTAACTGGCTAGCTAACATTGAGGTAGTACCTAAAAAGAATGGCAAATGAAGAGTATGCGTAGATTATACTGACTTAAATAAAGCATGCCCCAAAGATTCATTCACATTACCACATATAGATCAAATGATCGATGCCACCGCAGGTCATGAATTGTTAAGCTTCCTAGACGCGTATTCTGGTTATAATCAGATTAAAATGGATCCCTCAGACGAGGAAAATACCTCCTTTATTACAAACAGGGGGACTTATTGTTATAAAGTCATGCCTTTTGGCTTGAAAAACGCTTGAGCCACCTATCAAAGGCTAGTGACCAACATGTTCCGGGAACATCTCGGAAAAATGATGAAGTTTACATCAATGACATGCTGGTAAAATCAACACGGGCGGAAGACCATTTTCGGCACCTCTCTATTACCTTTGACATTTTACGTAGGTACAATATGAAGCTGAATCCAGAAAAATGCGCTTTTGGCGTAGAATCAGGTAAATTCTTAGGTTTCCTTGTATCAAACAGAAGAATATAGGTAAATCCTGATCAAATTAAAGCTATAGAAGAAATACCTGATATACTTATAAACAAAAAAGAAGTTCAAAGACTAACAAGAAGAATTGCAGCCTTAGGAAGATTTATTTCCAAATCTTCCGAGAAAGTTTTAAATTCTTTGCAGTTCTCAAAAAGTAGAATCTGTTCGAATGGACTGAAGAATGTCAGCAAGCCCTCAAGAATCTGAAGATTTATCTATCGAAACCACCACTTCTTTCAAAGCCAAAAGAAGGGGAAAGATTGTACATTTATAAATTATTGTAAGTGCAGTACTGGTAAGAGAAGAAAAAGGTAAGCAATCACCTATCTACTATGTAAGTAAAACTTTGCTAGATACTGAAACTAGATATCCACATCTAGAAAAATTAGCCTTAGGTTTTATAATGGCAACTAGAAAATTACGACCATATTTTCAATGTCACCCGATCACCGTTGTGACTTCATATCCTTTAAGAAATATTCTGCATAAACAAGAATTGTCAGGAAGATTAGCCAAGTAGGCCATAGAATTAAGTGAGCACGAAATAATCTATCAAGCTAGGACTGCAATTAAGTCTCAAATTCTAGCTGATTTTGTTGCTGACTTTAGTAATAGCATTATCCCTGAAGTAGAAAAATAGTTACAACTGATTAACAGTGTTAATCCGGGCCTATGGACCCTATTCATCGATGGCTCCTCAAATATAAAAGGTGTCGGCTTAGGCATAGTCTTAATATCACCCACGGGTGAAAATACACGGCAAGCTATCAAGTGTTATCCTATAACTAACAATGAAGTACAGTACGAAGATGTTATTGCAGGGCTTGAACTCACACGGGAACTCTCAATCGAGAAAATCGTGATCAACAGCGACTCCCAACTTGTAGTAAATCAAATGCAGGGGACTTACATCGCTCGAGAGACTCGGATGCTACAATATTTGGAAAAGGCACGAGAGCTCGTGAGACAATACAAAACATAGAAGGTTGTACAGATACCTAGAGAGGAAAATGCAAGCAGATGCATTAGGCAACCTCGCAGCAGTCACGAAAGTAACAAACAAGGACAATGGAATTGTCTTTCATCTATTCCATTCAGCTATCGACCAGGACAGAAATGAGGTAACTTTCAATAATTTAACTTGGGATTGGATAAACGAAATCCTAAATTTTTTGCAGAATGGCACCGTACCGGAAGATAAGAAAATAGCTCAAGCACTTCGCCGTAAAGATGCACGGTACACCCTCATTCACAACTCATTATATCGCAAGATGTTCGGGGGGGGCCCTAGCAAAATGCCTCGGACCTAACCATACAGAATTTGTGATGAAAGAAGCCCATGAAGGACACTGTGGAAATCCCTCAAGGGCGAGATCCTTAGTAAAAACCCTAATCGAAGCTGGATACTATTGGCCTAAGATGGAAGAAGAGGCCGAGAACTTCGTATCCAAATGCGACAGGTGCCAAAGGTTTGCCAATAACATGCATCAACCAGCTGAATTATTGCATCCAATAATATCCCCATGGACTTTCATGAAATGGGGTATGGACATAGTAGGACCTCTTCCCACAGCTAAAGGGCAGGTACAGTTTTTACTCATGCTAACTGACTATTTTACAAAATGGGTAGAGGCAGAAGGGTTCAAACAAGTGCGAGAAAAGGAAGTTAAAAGCTTCTTGTGGCGAAACATAATATGCCGCTTTGGGATACCAAAGGGGATCGTGTGCGATAATGACCCACAATTCATAAGCTCGCAAATCACATAATTCTTCAAAAGCTGGCAAATAAAACGGATCAGTTCAACGCCATAACACCCCGTGGCTAATGGTCAAGTTGAGTCAATGAATAAGGTCATCATCAATAATCTAAAGAAGCGGCTGGATAAATCCAAAGGAAACTAGCCTGATGAGTTACCAGCAGTACTATAGGCATACAGAACAACTTCAAAAATAGCCGCGGGAGAAACTCTGTTCGCACTTGTATATGGCTCAAAAGTCTTAACACCTATAGAGATTGGCGAACCAAGCATAAGGTTCACAACAGCCATGGAGAAAGCAAACGACCACGAATTGAGGACCAATCTGTACCTGCTCCAACTACGAAGAGAAGCGGCACTAATATGGATGGCAGCTCAAAAACAAATCATAGAGCGTTATTACAACCGTAAAGCTCATCTCAGGTACTTCAAGATGGGGGACTTCGTCCTCAAAAAAGTCTTTTAATCAACGAAAAAAGCAGGCGCAGGAAAGCTAAATCCAAACTGTGAAGGACCCTACAAAATCCGAGGCATAGCTGGGAAAGACGCCTACAAGTTGGAAGCTATGGACGGCAGAATCCTACCAACAAGTTGGAATGCCATTTACTTGAAGAAGTACTACTTTTAAGGAAAAGAAGTACCCCGGTCAGGTATCACATGTTCGATTTTATTTTGAACATTTAAAATTTTACTAACTTTTTTAGATGATACGCATAAAGCTAACTCATCACCAGATGATAATATTAGACCTGCAAAGACGCGAGGAAATAACACAATTCCCTGTCTAGGGTTAAACTTTCTGATGGACGTTTTAAAGGGTTAAGCAATCATCATCTAAAATACTATATACCTTCGAGTCCGGAATGTTTTTCCTTTTCAGGAAAAGAACCACAAGGAAGGAATAATCAAGTGCTCGATATCTCATTCTTCAAAGCTCAAACACTTGGGGGACTATACAGTATGGAAGGCTAAGACGAAGCAAAGAAGACTACCAGAAAGTCAAAAGCTCGAGCCTGAAGACACATCTACCCAACAAGACAAGTGATACGAACAGAATCGAAAGAGATCAAAAGAGTCATCCAAGAACAAAACCTAATGCAAAAATGCAAAAAACCTTCGAACATGTTCAGGTTGAAAGGCAAAATATTAGTCACGAGGAAGAAATGTACATCTTTATACTTATTCAAAACTGTTGTAACAAAAATAGTTTGGGGTAAAAGATCATCATCGGTGTACTTATTCAAAAACTGTTATGATTAAAAACAGTTACGAAATCTTTGTACTCATATAGAAAATCGTTATCAAATAAAACAGTTATGGATGAAAGATCAAAATCCTTGTATTTGTTCAGAAAACTATTATCAAATAAAACAGTTACAGATAAGAAAACATTTCTCTCGTACTTATTAGAAAACTGTTTCCAACAAAAATAGTTGCGGGTAAAAACTCCAATTCTTATAATAACTGTTACTAATGAAAAACAGTTGATCCCTTGTATTTACGCGAAAAAACTGTTACCTATGAAATACAGTTACGAAATACAAGTGTATATCAAATCTGTGAAATAAAAACAGTTGCAACATGAGTCTTAGACGATAATCGTAAACACATGTAAAATGGCGTGGAAGTTCAAACAGAAAACTTTCCTTAGAAGCATTTCTAAACATGTGAAAAATTCCTATCACTCTATTGCATTATTATGAAGTTGAGATGTCTTCTTCATTAAGCACCAATCAAAAGGGCCCTATCTTATAAATAAAGCCTATCATAAACAAAGGCTTATATTATGTACAAACATCGTGCCTACTATAAAAATATTCGAGTGATTTTAGCATTTTCATGTGAAAGTTTAGAGGTAAAACTAAAACCTTCAAAAAGAAATACATGCAAAGGACTTAAAAGCAAAACAGAAGCTCGAAACAAAAAGGTCATAAATTGCATTCATATCAAAAAGAGCGACTAAGTAAGAACTAAGTACTAACTAGTACTTAGCCGCATATAATAATTACATTTTTGTGCCCCTAACTTATCAGTTGGGGACTTGAAAGATCCAAATTTACCCCCGATGGTGCTGGGGGTAACTACCAGTCCAAAAAAAATAAATAAAAAAAAACAATAAGGAGAACCAATACCTTAATCTTATTGTGGAGGAGGGATGACTTCTTCTTAGTAGGAGGAACGGGAGCAACTTGAGGCGAAGAGGCACGAGCGGCAGAAGTTTCACCATCAGATGGAGAAAGATTAAGACCTTGTTAGGTCTTCTCCATAGCCACTTTGGTTTTAGCTATTTCAGCGCTGAGGTCGAAACCTTCTTGACTCATCTCTGTCAATGTATCAAGACGAGAATTCATATACGCCCAACTTACATCAACATCAGCCGCTTCTTCAAGATCGTTATAATCTTTTTCCCAAATTTGAAGCTCGGCTTTTAACCCATCCTTTTCCACTTCAGCAGCTTCATGGGCAGCCCTCAAAGGTACGATCGACTCCTCAAAAATTTGAACTCTATTTAATGCATTACGCATTTCTTCTTGGGTCCACGAGAGTGATTGTACGAGCTCGCCAGAATATACCTCCTTCTGCCCTAGCAAATCCTTCAAGTTCCTGATCTCCTCCGTGGGTTGAGGAAATTGTTCAGCAAATGAGGATTCCAGAATGCTCTTATCCTTATCAGCCTGGTTTGAAGAAGCGTTCTCCAGCAACAGTTCTTCCTGTAATCCTCAGTTTTCTTTTCAAGGTATTCCTCTCCTCATCTAAGGCGTCCATATCAATTCTCAAGCTATCATACTGTGCCCTTTGATCACCAAGATCAGCCTGCAATTCTTTTGTTTCCTGATCTGAATTCGAGATCCCCTTCATAAGCTCCATACCAATAAGGTTGGTCTACAAGAAGCAAACCAATTAGATATGATAAATTATTTAGACATGGTAAAATTCACGTGTGAAAATAGAATTGCACCGTACCTTCAAGGAGGTATGCACCGTTTCATTGGCCCAAGTAAGGGTTGTATGGCTAGCTAGCTTGGTTTTTTCGTGGGACCTATCAAAGGTTTGAGCCATACCTCGGGTTCACCCGTCTTCTTGAAAAGACTTCCCTCAGCTGGAACCTCAATCATCATCCTCCGCATCACCCTACTTCCCTAATGGAAGGCATGAAAGCAGGCAGGGAGGATGGGGGAACTGAAGAGGCATGGGAAAAATAGCAGGAACGGAAGATTGAAGAATTGAGGAAACCGCAGGTAAATATATGGAAGAAACCGTAATAGCTAAAGGATCGGAAGAAACACGAGGAACCGATGAAACATCCTCTCTTAAAGAGTCAGGAAAAATAGTAGCTAAAGGAACATCATCAGGAGAAATATCAAAACCTTCATGGAACAAGTACTCAACAGAATCATGAACAGGGGACTGTGAAATGTTTTCATAGGTTAAGGGTCTAACTACAGAGATGGAAGGCAAAGTCATGGTTGTAGACTCGTCATCCAAAACCACCCGCCTTCTCCGTGACCTGTGCACCAAAGCATCCTCCTTTTCTTCTTCTTCTTCAGAACGAGACTCACCCACTTTCCTCTTCGAGGAAGACGAACTAACAATAATCTCTTGGGCCTGGGCTAAAGACATATTTGGAACAGACGAAGCAGACACCCCACGGGAAGAAAAACCTATCAAAAAGGGGAAGATTAAGCGAGAATAAAATAAGGCTCTAGCAAGAAAAGAAGTAAAAAACTTCACTTACCGTAGGTCTTTACATGCCAACCGTACTTCCCAGCGAAGTACTTCCAAGACCTTTCTTCTAATGAAACGACAAACAACAACTTTTCTACCCAGTCACGGAAACCAGAGACATTCTCAACAGAACCCATGATTGCTGGAAAAAGAAGAAATAGATACAATGTTAATAAAACATCTCAAAGAAAAACAAATGCGAACTAAAAATTTACTTACGTGCGCGATTCCACTTCTCAGGGAAGGGAAGATTCTCTTCACCCACTAAACCAGCAGTGAGAACAACGACATACCGGAGGTACCAACCTCTGTCCTTGTCATCATCAGGGGTTACTAACACTCTCTTACTTTGAGCAGCTACAGTAAAAACCCCTTGACGAAACAGGATAGGGGAGTAAAGATGAATAAGATGGTTGAAAGTAAAAGGAATTGAGGCTAAGGAAGCTAAACTCCTAAGACACGCGACCACTCGCCATACAAGCGGACCAACTGGTCCCAAACAAATATCGAAGAAATGACAGAACTCGATTATGACTTGATCAATGGGAGGTCTAAACCCTAGTGTAAAAGGATACGTATAAACAAAAGAATAACTCGTCTTATAAGACATTATTCTTTAATTACCGTTCAGGACATAAACAGGGAAATCATACCTCCAAGAACAATCTCTACGAACCAGGGAAATATGGCTCTCAGTAATAAGGGTTGAATACCTCTCAACACTGTCTAAAGAAGAAGACTGGTCTACAAGAACTGGGTTTCCCTAGTAAAGACAAATTCAGCGGGAATAATTTCATCAATTTTAGTTTCACGAAGATGATCGTCTTTACCTCTAGATGAAGAACGAGAAGACTTAGCCCTAGGAGAAACGAAAGACCTAGCAGAAGGAGGAGAAATTATATGACGGGAAGAAGAACCTCTGGAAGGAGTGGATCCTAAACTCCTTAATCTACTGCCCTTCCGACTCCTAGTCGGGGCAGAAGAAGGTGTTAAGTTTTCCACATCTATTATTCTTTTAGACTGATTTGATGAAGACATGTTTAGAATGGCAATGGAAAATTATTTACAAATAAAGGAGATAAGTTATAGAATGTTTAGTAGAAGTAAAGAAAACAAGAAATGTATTAATAATTGAAGACGACCGTCAAAAATGGAAAAAATAATGATGAAAAGTCATAATTAAAGGTGTCACTTCGGGACTGACACAGCCGTAAAAAGCCCTAAAAGGTGTCGAGTAAATGCAGAACCAATCCTAGAAGGACACGTGGTATGAGCATTAAATGAAAGTGACAAACGAAGCCTATGTTCATAAAAAGATGTTATGTTTCAAGGTAAAGCGGCGGCAAACTATTCCCGCCATAAATGAGTATCCACTTACCAAATATTAATCGATAAATATATGGTAAGTGGGGGGACTATCTGTATTTGTAAAAAAGAGTTTCACACGTAAGACAACTCCTGACAACTCAGCCAGTTATGTGGACATAGGAGAACGCGACAGCTGGATGTGATTCTTTGAAGAGGTACGGAACAAAGAGGCACGATTCAATAAACCCTCGAGCTCATCAGCCATGGGAAACTCGCTCTAATCGTGGCAAGGAAGGGATACGGTCAGAGTGAATCTAGACAGAATTACAAATAGATTCAAGAATCCCCAATAAAAAATCCAGACGTTGTGTAACCTTCACATAACAGTTACATTTTCCCTTGGTAACGCTTCATTAATGCAATAATTAGTCATTAATGAGCAATTATTGCAAGAACCAAACGTTATATTGAGAAACCTGCTATATAAAGGAAGGAAATATAACTTGTAAGGACATGTGATTTTCGAATACAATCTACTTTGCTTTTCTATATTTTTGCAATATTGTCTACTACTCGTTTCTCTTTATTTAATAGTATTTCCTTGATTATCCGTAACCCGTGTTCATCCTAGAAATAGCTTTGGTCAAAGGATCTAATTCTTTGGTTAAACACGTAGCTTGATGGTAAATGAATATGCACGACTGCCCAACCGGTGGTAAACAATGATAAATAAGTGCCCAACCGGTGGTAACTGCCGGACCGACCTTAGCTCGATGGTAAATGCATGTCTGCCCGATAAGCCGTAGCACAGTGGTAAATATATAACTGCACAACCGGTCGTAGCTCGATGGTAAATGCATATACATGAAGATGCATGTATCACTATATTTAAAAAGTTAACATCATTATCAAATACCTCAATAGAGACTTCGGAGCATACTTAGACATGCTTGAATATCAGAAATCCAACGTGATTATTTGCATTATCTTAAAAGTTATACAAGTTACTTCTGATAATTCAAAAACATTATTTCAATATTCACTCGGTCATAAAGTTTTGGTCATGGTTCCCGAAATACACACATGGATGCAGGGACACAATTTTTATGTGACATAATAGCTTAACAGGCCAATCAAAACAGTTTAGTTTACAAAGGGTTAGTTGACGCTTATGTGCAAAGATCTATTTGTTTTTCCTATTACCTTAGTGACAATACTACACACATTCGTACATTACCTTTGCATACTTCTCCATTTTCTAAGAGGCATAAAGGTATTCTACGAAGATAAAACAAGTATTAATATATTGCACTTCCTTTGTTTGTTAATTCACGTTTTAAATTGCTAAGACTATCCAGAACCATATCATATATTTAAAAATTCTACTTAGCTTCCATTTGTGATGGCTCATAAATGGTAATCATATACTTAAATACCTGCAACCTATAAAAGGAAATCTCCTTCATTTTATTAGTCACCTATTCTTGATAATTGGAGCATAAGATATTTACAGCACACAATTATATTTCCACAAAACTATTGGAAGGATAGAAAGACTTGAAAAGATAAATCCTTAACTTCTAAGAGTAGAACCATTCATGGAATAGCATTACATTTATGTATCACTACTTGGATCATGTCAAAATAAAGGAAGTCTTTGCCTTAACATACCTGAACCGATTCTCTTAGAATTTGCAATTCACTCTATACAAAATCAACAACCAACGTTATCTAATTTTGATATGGAATTATTTTTCTCTTTGAAGAACTCACGACCATCCACTCTCTATAAGATATTCAATTGGATTTTAAGGCAACATATGAATTCATATTGAAGAAATATGAAGCAAACTAATTGTAGTAATATGGAAGCTCACGGTCAGCCCATTCCTTAAGAAATTAAATTTCATTCTTCATATTTTATCCTTTGTTACAAAGGCATAACCATTTCATAGTTGTAGGAAATCTGGGGATTTTGCATCTATACCCGCTTTTTGTGTAACGTTTTAACTTGTGCCCGCTTTGAAAAAAATTGCAAGTGTACCCGATTTTTGGCATAACTTCAGCATATAGGGCTGAAGTAGCAAATGCAATCACGCAAAACTTCAGCATTATAGTAGACGGTCCTGAAGTAGCAAGTGTGCTGAAGTTTTTGTTTGTAATTGATGAACTTAAGCATAGTAGCTGAAGTTTTATTCTCTATTTGTGTAACGACCCGACTGGTCGCTATGAGCTCTAGCACGTCATTCAGTAGTCTGAAGCCGTGAGCTGCTCCATTTCAGGTATTATGACTTGTAGGTGTGGTCGAAATTGAATTTTGGAAAGTTTAGAGTTGATTTGGAAAGAACATTCTCATTTTAGAAGCCTTAAGTTGGAAAAATCAACTAAGATTGGAATTTTGAGTAAACGACCTCCGAATCAGGATTTGAAGGTTCCAGCAGGTTCGTATGATGATTTTGGACTTGGGCGTATGTCCGGATCAGGCTTTGGATAACCCGGGAGTGTTTCGGTGCATATTGTGGAAGTCAGCATTTTTGAAGAAATTTCCTAAGTTTGTCCTGAAGCGCATTTCAGTGATGTTGATGTACGTTTAGGATTCTGAGTCTGGGAATAGCTTCGTATGGTGATTCTGGAATTGGGAGCGAGATCGGAAGTGAATTTGGATGTCCGTAGGTCATTTTGGAGTCATTTGGCTAAAGATAGAAATTTGAAGGTTTTTGAGAAATCCAACCGGAAGTGGAAATATTGATATCGTGGTAGGAATTAGATTACGGAAGTTGTTGACTATGACTTGTGGGCAAAATTTGAGGTCAATCGGACGTGATTTGATAGGTATCGGCGTCGGATGTTGAAGTTGGAATTTCTAAGTTCATAAAGTTTGAATTTTAGTGCGATTCGTGATTTCGCCAAGTGTTCTGGGCAGCATACTTGGCCTGTGCGATCGCGCTTAATTGTGTGCGATCGCGCAGAAGGTTTTCCTGGGTAGTGTTCAATTTAAAACGGATTTTTGCCATTTCTCTCATATATCTCCCATGGTTGGGGCGATTTTGGAGGATTTCAAAGAGTGATTTTCATCAAGCATCAAGAGGTGAGTGATTCCTTCTCATTTACAAGTTAATTCAAGGTTTAAACATGGAATTAGACATCAAAATAGTGGGTAAATTGAAAA
Organism: Nicotiana paniculata; assembly: GCA_005239505.1. Lineage (NCBI taxonomy): Eukaryota > Viridiplantae > Streptophyta > Magnoliopsida > Solanales > Solanaceae > Nicotiana > Nicotiana paniculata. Next base: position 55,994 of record ML313826.1, read on the forward strand.
TTTTGAAGAAAACCTAGAAATTTGGTAATTTGAATTTTAGCCACGAATTGAGCATGAATATTTGAGTAAACTGTATATTTCAACTAGTAAAGCTATGGGTAGAATTTATCTTTGAGAAATTTTAGGATTCCGGGCATGTGGACCCGAGGGCATTTTGGTCATTTCACTGAGCGGAGTTGGGGCATTATATAATTTGGAATTGTTGCAAATATTAGAGTATATATTCATCGGTTTGTCATTGTTTGGATAGTTTCGGAGCGTTGTGCAACGATTTGAGTCGTCGGAAGGGCTAGGAAGCCGGTTATGGAATTTCGGAGCGAGGTAAGTCTCCTTTCTAACTTTTTCAGGGGGAATTGTCCCCCTGGGTGAACAAATTAAGTAGGAGTTACTATTTGTGAGGGCTACGTACGCAGGAGGTGACAGGAGTTCATGCATAGCTACTATTATGCCATGTTCGGGTAGCCTAGGACCCACTAGCATGCCTTACCTGTTGTACATGTGATCTTGTTTGTACTATTAGACTGCTAATATAATCGAAAATGGTCATTGAATGACTAAGGAAGATTAGAGTTTACTTTCTAAATCATCTAAAAAGAGCGCGGGAAATTATATTTCCAGATAAGGTTGTATTATTAAACATTATAACAACTTGGCAAGTAAATTTCAAAAAGGATTTAAACACTATTTTATGGTTTTTTAAAAGAGAAATCTATCATTTACTTGAGTATTTATTTTCCCGACGTATTCGGGGTGGACTGTTGATTGTGCCTGACTGCGTGTGACCGCTTCGCAATTTACATTCCGCGAGCGGAGTGTTATTTCCCCCATTCGATCCTCGGCAGTGCATAGACATTATTATTATATTAAGAGGTGCACTTATGGGACGGGCTGTTCGATCCTTGGCAGTGCACAAAGATGATTATTATATTGAGAGATGCACTTTCGGTACGGGCCGTTCGATCATCGGCAATGCATAGACATGAGTATTTTATTGAGAGGTGCACTTTTGGTACGGGCTGTTCGAGGCTCAATAGTGCACGGAGTTGATTATTATGACGGCTCGGGCTGGTTTTCCTTATCCCGTATGCGCATGCTAAATTGTTAAATACTTTTCATGGATTTTAAAAAGAGACAAGGTTATTTGGGGGGAAACAAAGAGGAAATTGTTTATTTAAAATATTCGGGGGAAAATGAGGAAGTGGTAACTGTTTGTTTATTTCCAATATTTATTTAGATTTCAGTTCCTTATATATATTGTTGATTTACTACCTTTACATGCCTACCGTGTTCATTCTATGTTGTTAATTAATTTGCTGGCCCTTAGTGAGTGTCTAATTCGACCTCTCGTCACTACTTCTCTGAGGTTAGGTGGGCGACTTACTGAGTACACGTTGTTTTTGTACTCATGCTACATTTACTGTGCATTTTTATTGCACGGGTACTTTCATAGCAATGTGGAGGATTCGGAGACTTAGGTGAGCTGCATCATTCGGAGGCGATCCGCAGCTGACAGAATCTCCCTCGTTCTCTATTTTTTTTCATTTTAAAGTTCCTAGTCCAATTTGTATTTCGGACAGGCTTTATGATGATTGTATAAATTCTTAAAAATTGCTCATGTACTTGTGACACCGGGTTCTGGGATGTATTGGGATATATTTGCTAAAGGGTAATATTTAAACCATTATTTTACTTAGCAGAATTTTATTTAGTTAATATGAAATAAAGTGAAAGGAAATGTTTTTCAACAATGTTAAAACCGGAAACTATTTCGATTAATTAAGGATTGGCTTGCCTGACGATGATGTCTGGCGCCATCACGACCTTATAGATTTTGGGTCGTGACAACATGGTATCAGAGCACTAGGTTCCCGTAGGTCTCAGGAGTCATGAGCAAGTCTAGTAGAGTCTTGCTGATCGGTACGGAGACGTCTGTACTTATCTTCGAGAGGCTATAGGGCTGTTAGGGGTACTTCCCTTCTTGATTCCTCACCGTGCACTTTGATTCATTTTAGGCTTATGCCTATGTTCATTCATACTCAATCTTACGCGTCGCGAAGCGCTTGCTATGAATCAAGAACTTGAGGAATTGAAATGGTGCTACAAATGTAAGTCGAGATGTTTCCATGTGTAATTGGTTGGGGTTTGTTGTTATGGCCCTGCAGAAGAATAATATGTTATTTCAGCTTAGTAGATGTGTTTATGGGAGCCTTAAGGCTATGCTCAGGTAGTGATGATGCTTGCGATTGCTTATCGCGCGATGTTGATATGAAGATAGAGTGATTACCCGTATGTTGGGGGTGATGAATGGTTTGAAGGGAGGTCTTCTTAGAGTTTGATTTCGAGATTTCAGTATTTTAGTTCTGGCAGAGAAAAAGCATTTGGATTATGAATGGTCCCATTGGGGTTGATAAGGTAGTAAGACTGGGTGTCTTTGAGTGAGGTGGGATATGCACCTGTGACGTGAAGTCGTCGTCATTGATCGAATGGAATGTGTTAAGTTTGTCGGTGCTATGGTTTCTTCGGTTGTGTGGGGTCAGAGTATTGAGGAGGAGTATTGAAGAATGTGGTTGGCAGAGTCCGCGCGGTGTGGTGGTTCAGTACGGGATAAGTGTTGATGATGAAGGCAACTAGAGAAAGATGATCTTCAGAGAGCTTGAAGTTGTGGTGATCTGCTGGTTTGAGAGCTACAGAGAATGGTCCTGAAGTGAGGCTAAGCGGTGGTTCCATTTCTATGAGGCCAGGTGTAAGAAACGGAAGTCGAGCAGTCGCAAAGTGGGGGAACGGTAGCATAGCTTGGAATTTTAAGATATTATCGCGTATTTAATGGATGTCCACAAGGAGCGGACGGACTAGTAAAGTTGGTAAATGAAGCAAGGCGTAGGATGGGGTATTGAAGTCACAGAGAGTGTGCATTTCAGCATCGTTGGAAGGTGTCCGCGGGTGATTTCCACAGGTGGGTTATCTCCTGTGAATACGTTAGCGGTGGCATGGTTGGTAAGTCGTTGTGAGAGGTTCTAGTGGCTATTCGGTAGGAGGCAGAATGTGTGAATGATGCTAGAGAAAATTTGAACATTTAGGGAGTGCAAGCGAGAGAATTTGGAGGAATTGGACGGATTGGTTGAGAAAGATCGTGTTATCAAAGGAGAAAGGATCTCGGCAGGGTCTAGAGTGGTGCAAGGAGTAGCTTCGGGCTAAGTGGGGGAGTCCCACCATCTGCAGTTGGGTTGTAGTGTTCTCATCTCATTAGGGTTGCGTATTGCCGGCATGTTGGCAAGTTATTTCAGTAAGGGAAAGGAGTAAAATGGTTATTGTGCGTGGAATTTGAGGAATGTTTGAAAGAGTTGGCCCTGTCGGATCAGTGTTAGGATTGGGAAGATTAAAAATTTTGCTTAAGTCATAGGTGAGTTGTCAGGGTAGTGACTCAGTCGTGCTTCAAGGAAAAGGGTGTTCAGGTGCTAGAAGAGCGTTGGAGTTGATTGTATTCAGGATCAGTCAGAGTGGGTGACTCTCAATAGCGGTCCTACTGAATTCAAAAGTTAAGAATGCGGCGTTTAAGGGTTTCAGGCAACAGTATGATCAAGAATTGAGCTTTTGCAGAGTAATTTATGAGAAAAAGGAAGATGGCTGGAATGTTTTATGATATGTTTCAGCGTGCAGGATAGTATTGGAGAAGTGAGAGAAATAAACTCCGGATTGTAGAAAGATTATCAGGATGGTATGAGACGGGTTGCGGGATTTAGGCGGCACAGTCTCATGAATCATGGTCACTCGGGATGAGTGAGGGTTGAGTTTGCTATGAGTTGAAGTAAGTTTCTATTATTCATGAAGAAATTGAAGATGATTAAAAGAAGATAGATTGATTAGCGATGGTTGCAGTGGCACGTTTGCGGAAGTGATCAGATCCTTTGATGTGATTAAGTTATGCAGGTGGTTTTTGCCGATGTGTGAGGCTTGTCGGCCGTCATAATGGATTTCATGTGGGAGCATTTGAGTGCTATGGACTGTCAGGTGTAGGCGGACTCCGAATGGGTTATGGTGGTATAGACTACTACTTAAGGATTTTCATGTTGGATGATTGTGGGAATTCACTCGTGTGTTGTGATGGTTCTCTTAAATTGAGTTATGTAAAAGGTTTCTATATGATGAAGTTTTCACCCTATTGGTGGTTCAGAAGTTATGATATAATTCTTGCGCTACCTCATATTGGCATGTTAGATGCGGTAAGCAGTATGTAACTGGAAGTAAGAATCGAGATTGCGGTTCGGTGTTAATAAGGATGTCATGAGCTCGGAAGAGCAAGAAAAAGGGATTTGAAAGTTGAGAGTAAGCTGGTGTTATCTTCAGTGTCACCTGAGATTGATGTTCGGTGGAAGAGGCTCTGTACCCTCTGTCATGGGTTCTTGATGTGTCTTGTTGCCTTGTGTGGAAGGTTGTGGAAGCATGACCACGAAAAGATTGTATAAGTGTGACATGTAGTCACTTGATGGATTGAAGATTTGGACTGATTATAAAGGAGTGCAATGTTGTTTATTTGAGAAGTTATGCCTGAAAGGCGTTCAGTTCATTAGGTTGTGGATTGTCGGGTGTTTGTCCCGGCTATGATGGTTGTTCTTGCATATCATGAGAGGAAGTGGGTTAATGTGGACCCAGGTAAAGCTATTAGCTTAGTTCGGTGCGAGAAAGGTAGACTCGATGCTTGTGGATGGATTTATATATGATTATGGGCTTCATGTGAGACAGATATGTTCATTTCAGTGTAGCGCTCCTCAAGGAGGGGTGTTGGGATATCATGTGTTGTTCTGTCTTCGTCAAATTCATGCGATATTATGATTTGTGCCCTGTGAGTTGTGAAACGGCTTGCTACGCGTAGTGGGGATGTTATGTGAGCATGATAGCTCATGAGATCCAGAGTGCATATATATATATATATATATATATATATATATATATATATATATATATATATATATATATATATAACCTCAGTTGTGCTTGAGTGTAGCATGCAGATTTATCAGTCTCCCAAGGATGGTATTATGCACATAGCGTGCTTATGATAAATATTCAGTAATTTGTGATAGTGTGCAAATCAGCCCTGTATATATATCTCCTTATGTAAATTTTACGTGCCACCAACATGTTTTTTGATATATATATATATATATATATATATATATATATATATCTCACCTCAGTTGTGCTTGAGTTTTGTAGCATGCAGCTTTATCAGTCTCCCCAGGATGGTATTATGCACATAGCGTGCTTATGATCGATATTCAGTAATTTGTGATAGTGTGCAAATCAGCCCCGTATATATATCTCCTTAGGTAAATTTTACGTGCCACCGGCATGTTTTTTGATCGGGTCGCACGTCGCAACAATGTGATGATGAGAAGGGTTAATATATATTTATTTATTTTCATATGTTTTACTTCCTATTTTATGAGAAAAGTTCATATTAGTTGCGTGAGTTGGATAGTCCCTTCCTGAGTCATTTCTTACCTATCATGTTTGAGTTATGGCCTAGTGGCGCGATATGGTATCATGTGAGGTTGGTCATGTTTGGGGTGATTTGTTGTCTGAGCAGTTCATATTGGGTGAGACGAGATTATCGGATCAGGGATCAGTGCGATAAGGTTATGTGTAGTGTATATTAAATAACAAATACCATTATTCAGGTTCATAATGAGGTGATGATTCCAGTCAAGATGAGGTATTCAACAATTTGTTAACTCTGCAGTTGGGTATGAATTTCTGCACATTTCCTCCGTTGTGGTGGTATCATCGGCATTATAGCAGGATGTATGTATATATATCATGAGGTGCATTGGGAGCATCAAATTCGTGAAATTTTGGCTATTAAGGTTCAGGGAGCGTCATTGTGGTTAGAGGGTGAATTTTGCGGTGCATGGTGCTAATTCAGGAAAGGTATGCAGTCATGTTCTGGTATATCGTGTGGTGGTTGATACGGCATTTATATGTTGGAAGTAGGCCTGGTAGAGAATTTCAAGTGTTGGAACTAGGTTCTGAGATTATTATATGGTTAAAAGAAAAAATCTTCATATTTGATCAAGTTAATGTACTCAACTGAGTTGTGGTAGCATGGGCAGGTGCTCGAGGTGTTAAACAGTGATTTCATGTAACTCTAGAGCAGTTCTTAGCATGTTCGAGGACGAACGTCTGTTTAAGTGGGGAGAATGTAACGACCCGACCGGTCGTTTTGAGCTCTAGCGCGTCGTTCAGCGGTCTAAAGTCGTGAGGAGCTCCATTTCTGGTATTATGACTTGTAGGTGTGGTCGGAATTGAATTTCGGAAAGTTTAGAGTTGATTTGGAAAGAAAATTCTCGTTTCAGAAGCCTTAAGTTGGAAGAACCAACTAAGATGGGAATTTTGAGTAAACGGCCTCCAAATCAGGATTTGAAGGTTCCGGCAGGTTCGTATGATGATTTCGGACTTGGGCGTATGCCTGAATCAGGTTTTGGATAACCCGGAAGCGTTTCGGTGCATATTGTGAAAGTCAGCATTTTTTAAGAAATTTCCTAAGTTTGGCCTGAAGCGCATTTTAGTGATGTTGATGTCCGTTTGAGATTCTGAGTCGTGTGATTGGACGGGGTCCCGAGGGCCTCGGGTGTGTTTCAGGGTGGTTTCGGGTTGTTTTCAAGTGTTTTTGTGTTGCTGTCTTTCTGGTGTTTTGGGGGCTCAGCGCGATCGAACCCTAGTGGTGTGATCGCTAAGAAGGAATTAGAGGGGTTGGTAATTTGGCTTGTGCGATCGCACATGGATGTACGAAATCGCACAGAGGAGGATTTTGGGGGCTGCTGCATTGGTCTATGCGATCGCAGCTATTGTTGTGCAATCGCATAGAGTAAAAATATAAGGATTCATGTTTTGGCTTGTGCGATCGCGGCTGGTACTGTGCGATCGCACGGGGTGTTCTCGGCATCATACTTGGCCTGTGCGATCGCAGCTAATTGTGTGCGATCGCACAGAAGGTTTTCCTGGGCAGTGTTGAATTTAAAACGGATTTTTTCCATTTCTCTCATATATCTCTCATGGTAGGGGCGATTTTGGAGGATTTCAAAGGGTCATTTTCATCAAGCATCAAGAGGTGAGTGATTCCTTCTTATTTTCAAGTTAATTCAAGTTTTATACATGGAATTAGACATGAAAATTTGGGAAAATTGACAATTTTGAAAAAAACCTAGAAATTTGGAAATTTGGATTTTAGCCACGAATTGAGCATGAATATTTTAGTAAATTGTATATTTGAACTAGTAAAGCTATGGGTAGAATTTATCTTCGAGAAATTTCGGATTCTGGACACGTGGGCCAGACGGCATTTTGGTCATTTCACTAAGCGAAGTTGGGGCATTATATAATTTGGAATTGTTGCAAATATTAAAGTATATTTTTATTGGTTTGTCGTTGTTTGGATAGTTTCGGAGCATTGTGCAATGATTTGAGTCGTCAGAAGGGCTTGGAAGCTGGTTATGGAATTTCAGAGTGAGATAAGTCTCCTTTCTAACTTTGTGAGGGGGAATCGTCCCCCCTAGGTTAACTAAATAAGTATGAGTTACTATCTTTGGAGGCTACTTATGCACGAGGTGACGAGAGTCCGTACGTAGCTACTATTATGCCATGCCCGGGTAGCCTAGGACACACGAGCATGCCTTACATGGTGTACCTATGATCTTGTCTGTAGTATTAGACTGCTAATATAATCGAAAATAGTCATTGAATAACTAAGGAAGATTAGAGTTTATTTTCTAAATCATCTAAAAAGAGAATTGATTTCCTTCGCGGGAAATTGTATTTCCAGATAAGGTTGTATTATTAAACATTATAACAACATGGAAAGTGAATTTAAAAAAGGATTTAAAAACTATTTTATGGTTTTTTAAAAGAGAAATTTGTTGTTTACTTGAGTATTTGTTTTTCCGACGTATTCGGGGTGGACTGTTGATTGTGCATGACTGCATGTGACCGCTTCGCAATTTACATTCCGCAAGCGCAGTGTTATTTCCCCTACTCTCATGGGAGCGGTCCGTACGCCACGGCGGATTTAAAATGCACTTGTGGTACGGGTCGTTTGATCCTCGGCAGTGCATAGACATGATTATTATATTGAGAGGTGTACTTATGGAACGGGCCGTTCGACCCTCGGTAGTGCACAGAGATGATTATTATATTGAGAGATGCACTTTTGGTACGGGCCGTTCGATCCTCGGCAGTGCACAGAGTTGATTATTATGACGGCTCAGGCCGGTTGTCCTTATCCCGTATGCGCATGCTAACTTGTTAAATGTTTTTCATGGATTTTAAAAAGGGACAAGGTTATTTGGGGGAAAACAAAGAAGAAATTGTTTAGTTAAAATATTTGGGGGGAAAATAAGGAAGTGGTAACTGTTTATTTATTTTCAGTACTTATTTGGATTTCAGTGCCTTATATATATTGTTGCTTTACTACCTTTTACATGCCTACCGTGTTCATTATATGATGTTAATTAATTTGCGGGCCTTACTAAGTGTCTTATTCGACCTCTCGTTACTACCTCTCTAAGGTTAGGTGGGCAACTTACGGAGTACACGTTATTTTTGTACTTTCATAGCAATGTGGAGTATTCGGAGACTTAGGCTAGCTGCATCATTCGGAGGCGATACGCAGCTGACAGAGTCTCCCTCGTTCTGTATTTGGTTTCATTTTATATTTCCTAGTCGAATTTGTATTTCGGACAAGCTTTGTGATGATTGTATAAATTCTTATAAATTGCTCATGTACTTGTGATACCGGGTTCTGGGATGTGTTGGGATATATTTGCTAAAGGGTAATATTTAAACCATTGTTTTACTTAGCAGAATCTTATTTAGTTAATATGAAATAAAGTGTAAGGAAATATTTTTCATAAATGTTAAAACCGAAAAATATTTTGATTAATTAATGACTGACTTGCCTGACGATAATGTCCGGTGCTATCACGACCTTATGGATTTTGGGTCGTGACAATTTGCTGAAGTTTTTGTTTAACTTGTGCATGTCTTAACCCAAAGCTTTTGTTTGTAATTGCTGAAGTTTTTGTTTTGTAACTGGCGAACTTCAGCTGTAGAGCTGAAGTTTTGTTCTCTATTTGCTGAAGTTTTTGTTTAACTTGTGCACGTCTTAACGCAAAGCTTTTGTTTGTAATTGCTGAAGTTTTTGTTTTTGTAACTGGCGAACTTCAGTTCTAGAGCTGAAGTTTTTGTTTTGTAACTGGCGAACTTCAACTCTAGAGCTGAAGTTTTTATTTTTGTAACTGGCGAACTTCAACTCTAATAAACATATTTATGACAATCATCCCATGAACTGAAGTTCCATAGCAGCTCTAACAGCAGCAGAAGAAAGAAAAAGAAGAAAACGAAGGAGGAGAAGGAGGAGAGAAAGGGGGCTGAAGTTATTTAAATAGTGGATACAAATTAAAAGTTTTAAAAAAGTGGGTAGAGGTTAAATGGGAGCGACCAAATAGGGCGCCCGTAAAATTTTAGGAGGAAATCTTAAGTGGATGTGGCCCACTTAGTGGATGACTAAGTCATTTTGAATCCTCCAACATGTGACATTTAAGTAAGATTTTAAGTGTCACTTTACAAGTTTAGGAGTGCTGCCACGTTAAAGCCTTTTAGGCTTATCCAATATATTAATCATTCACTAATTATTATCTAGCTAGTTAATTCCTCATTAACAAATAATTAATCAATTATCCACATAATTAAGAATTATCTCAAATTACTTAAAATACTACTTACTTTTAAGATACTTTATACACCTTACTATAATATACTTTACTATCATGGTCATGTGGTACCATATAAAATAAATTAAAACATACATTTAAAAATATATTGTCTTAACTTCTATTTTTCCTAATCTCATATAAAGAGTACAATTTTGGTACTCTTAATTCTTAAAATAGTAAAAAAACAAAATATTCTTCTTTTCTTGTGAAAAATCTATATTTACAATAAATAAAATCTCATAAACTTTCTCATATTATGCATATAATTTAAAGCATATTCGAAAATAGTAATATTAATAACTATATAAAATCATATTTTTCAAACTTTTTACGAAAAAATATTCCACTAAAAGTATCATATCAAACATATATAACGGTGTCAATGTTGTTAAACTCACGGGATGTAACATCCTTCCCCCCTTTAAAACATTCGTCCTCGGATGTTAACTATTACAGATTTACAAAGTTTTCACTAGAATCTCCTCTGTAACTTAAACTAAACCCCAAACTATATTTGAAGTCGCGACTATTCACAACCTTTTGTACTTGAGTATCTCGTATCTTTTTTACCTTTACCTTACTTACTTTTCAATCTCGCATCGTATCTTCTGTTTCTTTCATAATATCCCTTCCACATTACGCTTTAAAGTTCTACTGCAATACCTACACCTCTGGTGCATACAAAATCTAGCCAAAATCTTCATACTAACTTCGTACGACTCAGCTCTATGGCACGATTTTGAAACAAAAGAAGGGTAACATTTCCTAAATGCCTTTAGCCTCTCAATTATAAATTTGGCACGCAACACACCTATAAGTCAGACTCTACTAGGCACGGCTTTGTAGACTCCCTAGAACACGACCCGTTCTAATACCACTTTGTCACGCCCCCAAACCTAGAGAGGCGTGGCTGGCATCCGGTGCCACACTAGCCCGAGCGAACTATTCTGTAACTCATGATTATTCGACCAAAACTAGAACAGACATAGGTCGAGTTGGCTGAACTCTTTCCTTTTGTAACTATTATGGGACACATCTTATAATGTACAACTGTAAGTGGAAAACACAGTATCACTGAATCATTTTTCTTAAAACATAAATACATATGGGCCGTCAAGGCTTCTGACATACTATACAAAATAAATCCTTGTCTACAAAGCCTCTAAGATTATTTGGCATCAAATGGGACAGTGCACCGGCCTATCCATAAGTCTGTAGCAAAACACTGAACCAATGACTCACAGACTCGACTGCACTCCGAATGAGGTGGAGTCTTACCGATCCTTTTTTGAATGCCAATCTCGCCTACTATGAGGGCTCATCAAACTGATTATCTATACCTGCATGCATGAATGCAGCGTCCCCAACACAAGGACATCAGTACGAATAATGTACTGAGTATGTAAGGCAGAACTGAAGAATAACAATAAGTCAACATTATTTAAAGACGTATAAGAATCAATCTGAATCTCAGAAGTGCCACCATATATGCATAATTATTATACTCATATATATATAATAATTCTCTCTGAGACTATTATCCATATCGTATGATGCATGACTGCCCAACTGATCAGTGGTAACTACCCAACCGGCCATAGCGCGGTGGTAAATGCATGACTGTTCGACCAGCCGTAGCTCGGTGGTAAATATATAACTGCCCGACTGGCCATAAATCGGTGGTAAATGAATATGCATGACTACCCAACCGGTGATAAATAACGATACATAACCGCCCAACCGGTGGTAACTGCCCGACCGGCCTTAGCCCTGTGGTAAAAGCATGTCTGCCCCACCGGCCGTAGCACGGTGGTAAATATGTAACTACCCAACCGGCCGTAACTCGGTGATAAATGCATATTCATGAAAATGCATGTATCACTATATTATAAACGTTAACATCTTTATCAAATACCTCAATAGAGACTTAAGGGCATACTTAGACATGTTTGAATATCATAAATCCAACGTGCTTATTTGCATTATCTTAGAAGTTATACAAGTTACTTCTGAAAATTCAAAAACATTATTTCAATATTCACTCGGTCATAAAGTTTTGGTCATGGTTCCCGAAATACACACATGGATGCAGGGACACAATTTTTATGTGACATAATAGCTTCACAAGCCAATCAAAACAGTTATTTTACAAAGGGTTAGTTGATGCTGATGTGCAAAGATCTATTTGTTTTTCCTATTACCTTAGTGACAATACTACACACATTCATACATTATCTTTGCGTACTTCTCCATTTTCTAAGAGTCATAAAGGTATTCTACGAAGATAAAACAAGTATTAATATATTGCACTTCCTTTGTTTGTTAATAGTTCATGTTTTAAATTGCCAAGATTGTCCAGAACCATATCATATATTTAAAAATTATACTTAGCTTCCATTTGTGATGGCTCGTAAATGCTAATCATATACTTAAACACATGCAACCTCTAAAAGGAAATCTCCTTCATTTTCTTAATCACCTTTTCTTGATAACTGGAGCATAAGATATTTACAGCACACAATTATATTTTCACAAAACTATTGCAAAGATGGAAAGACTTGAAAAGATAAATCCTTAACTGCTAAGAGCAGAACTATTCATGGAATAGCATTACGTTTACATATCATGACTTGGATCATGACAAAATGAAGAAAGTCTTAGCCTTAACATACTTGTACCGATTCTCTTAGAATTTGCAATTCACGTCTTACAAAATCAACAACCAACGTTATCTAATTTTGGTACGAAATTATTTTGCTCTTGGAAGAACTCACGACCATCCACTCTCTATAAGAGATTCAATTGGATTTTAAGGCAACATATGAATTCATATTGAAGAAATATGAAGCAAACTGATTGTAGTGATATGGAAGCTCACGGTCAGCCCATTGCTTAAGACATTCAATTCCATTCTTGATATGTTATCCTTTGTTACAAAGGAATTAGCATTTCATAGTTGTAGGAAATCTTAAGTGGGTGTGACCTACTTAGTGGATGACTAAGTCATTTAAAATCTTCCAACATGTGACATTTAAGCAAGATTTTAAGAGTCACTTTAAAAGTTTAGTGGTGCTGTACGTTTAAGCCTTTTAGGCTTATCCAATATACTTATTAATCATTCACTTATTATTAATTAATTAGCTAATTCTCTCATTAATAAATAATTAACTAATTACCCATATAATTAAAAATTATCTTAAATTACTTAAAATACTACTCACTTTTAAGATAATTTTTACACGTTACTATAATATACTTTATTATCATGGTCATGTGGTACCATATAAAATAAATTAAAATATCCATGTAAAAATATATTTTCTCAATTTCTATTTTTCCTAATCTCATATAAAGAGTAAAAATTTTCGTACGTTTAATTCTTAAAATAGTAAAAAAAAATATAACCTTCTTTTCTTGTGAAAAAATCTATATTTACAATAAAGAAAATCTTATAAATTTTCTCATATTATGTGTATAATTTAAAGAATATTCAAAAGTAGTAATATTAATAACTATGTAAAATCATATTTTTCAAACTTTTTACTAAAAAAATGTTCCTCTTAAAATATCATACCAAACATAAATAACGGGGTCAATGTTGTTAAACTGTAACGGCCCGGTCGGTCGTTACACAGAATTTGCATTACATTTGTTGTTATTGCCTTATCATAGGTTGGGTATACTGTTTAGGATGTGTTAGAGTTGGTTAGCACTGGTTCGGAATGGTTATAGAAGGAATTAAGACACTTAGCCTCTAAAAGTAGCCTTAGAGTTGAAAAAGTAAACTAAGAGTTGACTTATTGGTAAATGATCTCGGAATACGGATTTTATGACTTGGATAGCTTCGTTAGGTAATTTGGAACTTAGGAGTGTGTTCGAAAATTTTTTGTGGTGTCCGGTGTATAATTAGGCTTGAATTAGCGAAAGTTAGTTTTTGGCAATTTCCGATCGGCAGTGGAAAATAGGCTATCAGGGTCGGAATGGAATTTCGAAAGTTGGAACAGGTTCGTAATAGCATTTTGGATATGTGTGCAAAGTTTAAGGTCAATCGGATGTGTTTTGGTTGGTTTCAGCGTCGTTGGTGGAATTTAGGAATTTCAAAGTTCATATGCTTGAATTTGATGTGATTTTGTTGTTTTGATGTTGTTTTTGGTGTTTCGAAGGCTCGACTAAGTTTGAATAATGTTATGGGACGTGTTGGTATATTTGTTGAGATTTCCGAGGGCGTCGGGTGGATTTCGAAAGGTTAACTGATCAATTTAGACTAGAAGAAAAGTTGCTGCATTTTTTTCACAGCAGCATGAACAGTAACTCGGGTGAACAGTAACTCGGATGAACAGTAAAATGCGTGAACAGCGCGAAAATTCTGGACAGTATAAAAATAAACCCTCCGCGACCAATACCCATATTTTAACCATTTTTGTACGGAAAGAGAGCTTTTGAGGCGATTTGAAGAGAGGAAATCATTGTTCTTCATTGAGGTAAGGATTTTGGACCCCAATACTCGATTATATGTGATTAAGGATCAAATATTGGTATTTAATTCATGAAAATTAGTAAAAAAAGATGGAGTTAGGGCTTGAGATTATGAGACCTTTAGGAGTCGAGTTGAGGGGTAAAACGAACTCTGATTATACCGTTCTTTATATGTACGGACTTGTGAGATGATGAAAACATTTTGGTATAAAATTTGTCGAGTTACGAGACGCAGGCCTGGAGGTCGAGTTTTGGCTAATTTCAGGTTTTGTGCTAAATTGGTACTTTTCAATTGGAATTCATTCCCTTAGCATAATTTGATGATAAAAATATGATCTTGGTAGATTTGGAGCACTCGGAAGTTGATTCGAGAGGCAAGCGGATTGTAGAGTAGCTTTTCGGGCTAGTTTGAGGTAAGTAATGTCTTTAAATCCTGTCCTGAGGGTATGAAACCCCGGACTTTACATCCTTTCAAGGTTTTGGAGTGATGCACACATTGGATGACGAATGCGGGGCGTGGCACGAATTGGAAATATGTTTCCTTTTTAGGAAACTATTGAGTTGCGAAACTGCTTTTAAAGCCTATTCTTTATAGTATTGATACGTTTTGATATAATTGGGTTGTAAGCCATGTTTGGGGCCTAGTGCCGATCTGTTTTAACCCCTTAGGGGATATTTTCCTGATAATTCCTCACTTAGAAATTATGATTTTACACTCAGTCTTTCCTGATAAATTATATTGACACTCAGCGCTTGTTGATATTAATTCTTTAAATGAAATATTGTTTTGGGTTGAGATCCCTGTTAATTTATGACCGAGTGGCATGTTGAGAGTGTCTAACTTAGTGAGGCCGGGGGCCAATATTGTGTGGATGTTATGATATGAGAGAGCCCGAGTGCCTGAGAGTGATTGATGCCATGATTTGGCTTGCTTATAGAGCTTGGGCTGTAGGAGCCCCTCAGGAGTCTGTACACACCCCCAGTGAGCGCAGGTACCTACTGAGTGCGAGTGCCGAGTGCCGAGTGACGAGTGATTGGGAGGCATGAGTGACAGTGAGGATGCCCGAGGGGCTAATACTGAGTGACCGTGAGGTGCTGAGTGACTGTTACAGAGTGATGGTGAGGTGCTGAGGGAATATTTATGAGTGATGATTATGGCCCGAGGGGCAGATTTTTGATGATATTTTACTGAGCTTTGATTATGATTCACTTCATTTTTCAAAATGATATTTTTGGGAGTTTTACTTAGAAATACTGGAAATTATACTTGTTTTAAAGAATTTTTACGGAAATTGGTTTGAACTTCTATATACCTTATTGAGTTGTGGCATTTTATTATTTTGTGGATGGTGTATTTGTGTTGTGCGTTTCTTATTCTCAGTCTATGATTTATTTTCATTACTACTGTGTTGGCGTACTCATCATTAGTCCCTGTACCTCTGTGTACAGATCCAGGTACTAGTGCAGAGCAGTAGCCATATTCGTTCGTTATCAGCACCATTTACGGGATTTCGAGATAGTTGTTCAGTGTCCACAGCTTCTCCACTTCCCTTCTTCTTATAGTATTAGCATTTGATTCATAGACATTTATTAAGACATTAATAGAGTTAGTTATATTCTTAGATGCTCATGACCATGTTGACTCCAGTCCTGGGGGAATTGTTTAGACAATGGTTATATTTGTTTGAAGACTTAGGAAATTTTCATGCTTGCTATGCTGATATAATGATATTGCGTTATTTGATTAAACTAAGTGTGTAGTTATATAATGGTTGGCTAGCCTAGTTCCATGATACGCGCCATCATGGCCTGTTGGGATTTGGGGTCATGACAAGTTGATATCAGAGCTCTAGGTTACATAGGACTCAACGGTCATGAGCAGGTTTAGTAGAGTCTTGTGGATCGGTATGGGGACGTCTGTACTTATCTTTGAGAGGCTGTAGAACTCTTAGGAAAAAGAAATCTTATTTTCTTGAACTCTTTCGTGCCAATCTATTGGTTCTTGAAATCTAAACTCATGTTGTTTCATTCTCTCACAGATGGTGAGGACACATAATACCGATCAGGGTGACCAAACACCAGCCAGACCCACAAAGGGGTCGGGGCCGTGGTGGAGTTAGGGGACCAGCCCGTGCAGCAGTTGGGACAGTACCACAGGATCCCCCTGTCATTCAGGATCAGGTTCCCGCCGAGGGTACTCCAGTGGGACAGGCTCACGCACCGGTAGTGCCTATTGTTATTCCGGGTCTTCTGGAGACCCTGGCTCAGATATTGACGGTGTGTACCAGTTTAGCTCAGGAATTTGCTATTTTCCACTGCAGCTCAGGCCGGGGAGGCATTCAGACTCCAGTTGCCCGGACACCTGAGCCGGCTGTAAAGGGTATTCAGGCACCGGGGTTAGTCCTAGCCCAGTCGGTTTCCCCAGCTCAAGACTATGTGGTTCCTGCTATGCCTGAGGATGAGCAGCGCAGGATGGAGAGGTTCAGCAGACTTCAACCTCCGACTTTCAGCAGTACAGATGGAGAGGATGCCCAAGGGTTTATAGATAAGTGCCAGAGGATAATACATACTACAGGTATTTTGGAGACTGCGGGGTCTCATTTGCTACATTTCAGTTTGTTGGTGGTGCTTTCACTTGGTGGGAGGCATTTGAGAGGCTTAGGCTGGTTGGTTCAGCACCACTCACCTGGCAGCAGTTCTCCACGCTCTTTTTGGAGAAGTATGTTCCTCAGTCCCATAGAGAGGAGCAGCGCAGACAGTTTGATCAGCTGCGTCAGGGAGAGTTTTCAGTTACTCAATACGAGATGAGGTTTTCCGAGTTGGCTAGACATGCTTCGGAGTTAGTCCCTACTAACAGGGAAAGGATCATGAGGTTTGTAGATGGTCTCACGTATCAGCTTCGTATTTTGATGACCAGAGAGAGGTATCTGGGCCATATTTGAGCAGGTTGTTGACATAGCTCGGGACATTGAGTCGGTTCGCAGGCAAGAGCGTGAGGAGAGGGAGGCCAAGAGGCCTCAGGGATAAGGTAGCTTCAGTGGTGCCCCTTCCAGAGGGCAATTTCAAAATAGCGGAGGTCCTCCATTTTGACCTCCACAGCCAGTCCGCCCAGCCTAGAGTGGCGCATCTTCGGGGCAGGGTACCCGCAGCTCTTATCAGGTACGTTCATCTTTTAGTGCCCTTCCAGCTCAGAGCTCCTCCAGAGCATCATCATATCAGGGTTCCTGTATACATGGTTCCTCCGGTGGTTATCATGGTGGTAGGGGTTCCCTTCAGTCCCCATCTCCTGCTCCATAATCCTTAAGAAGCTCCAACCATATCCGCTGGCGCATATTAAGATCCTTCTGCTTAAACAGATGTTGGAGACTCCGGTGATCAGTATAAATCTCACAATGAACCCCATAAAAATAATGACGCCAAATCTTTAAGGTTTGAACAATGGCTGCTAACTCAAGATCATGCACCGAATAATTTTTCTTATGGGTCTTCAACTGGCGTGAGGCGTAGGCAATCACCCTACCCTCCTACATCAAAACAAAACCAATGCCTATCCTCGAGGTATCACAATACACGGTATAAGAACCTGAAGCTGATGGTGGAACTAACACTTGAGCTGTGGTCAAAGAAGTCTTGAGCTTCTGAAAGCTCTCCTCACACTCGTCCGACCACCTGAACGGAGCACCCTTTTTGGGTCAATTTGGTCAATGAAAAAGCAATAGAAGAAAATCCCTCCACAAAGTGACGGTAATATCCCTCCAAACCAAGGAATCTCCTAATCTCCGTAGCTGAGGACGGTCTGGGCCAACTCTGCACCGCCTCTATCTTCTTCGGATCCACTTGAATACCCTCACTGGACACCACGTGCCCCAATAATGATACCGAGCCAAGCCAAAACTCACACTTGGAGAATTTTTCATAAAGCTTCTCCTCCCTCAAATCTATGTAAAGGAATCCTCAAATGTCGAGCATGCTCCTCCTGGCTACGAGAGTACATCAGGATGTTATCAATGAACACAATAACGAAGGAGTCCAAATATGGCTGGAATACACTGTTCATCAAATGCATGAACGCTGCTGGGGCATTGGTCATCCCATAAGACATCACCAAGAAATCATAATGGCCAGAACGGGTCTTGAAAGCTGTCTTAGGAATATCCGAATCCTGAATCTTCAGCTGATGATACCCGGACCTCAAATCAATCTTAGAGAACACCCTAACTCCCTGAAGCTGGTCAAATAAATTATCAATACGAGTAAAAGGATACTTGTTCCTAACTGTGACCTTGTTCAACAGCCTGTAGTCAATACACATTCTCATGGAACCATACTTCTTCTTCACAAATAGAACTAGTGCACCCCAAGGTGACACACTAGGCTGAATAAACCCCTTATCTAGGAGTTCATGAAGTTGTTCTTTCAATTCCTTCAACTCTGTCGGTGCCATACAATACGGTGGAATAGAAATAGGCTGAATGTCTGGCACCAAATCAAGCCAAAGTCAATATCCCTGTCAGGAGGCATGCCCGGCAGTCTATAGCAAACACATCTACAAAACCACGGACCACTGGAACGGAATTAATAGTGGGAGTCTCTGCACTAACATCCCTCACAAAGGCCAAATAAGATAGGAAACCCTTCTCAACCAATACACTGAGCCTTCAGGTATGAAATCACCCTACTAGGTACATAATCTAGGGAACCACTCCACTCAACCCTCAAAAATCTCGGCATCGCTAAGATCACGGTCTTAGCGTGACAATCTAGAATAGCATGACATGAAGATAACCAATCCATTCCCAATATCACATCAAATTCAACCATACTGCGCAATAACAAATCCTTTCGGGTCTCTAGACCCCTAATAGACACCACACATGACTGATACACACGGTCCACAACAATAGTATCGCCCACAAGAGTAGGCACATGAACAGATATAACTAAGGACTCACGGGGCGCATCTAGGAAATGAGCAAAATATGATGAAACATATGAATATGTGGAACCATGGTCAAATAAAACTGAGGCATCTCAATGACAGACTGAAACAATACCTGTAATCATGGCATCTGAAGCCATAACATCTTGTCTGGCTGGGAGTGCATAAAAACAGGCCTGACCACCACCTGATCGACCTCCCCCTCTAGGGTGACCTCTAGCTGCCTAACCCACACCTCTAGCTGGATGGGCGGGTGATGAAGTGAATGGTGCTGAAGGCGAAGGCTGACTCCTCTGCTGAAATGAACCTCCTGTAAGGCTGGGACAGAACCTCTTGATATGACCAAAATCTCCACACTCAGAGCAACCTCTACCGGCCAGTGACAATTGGGACTGAAGGGAGCCCCGAGCACCGAAATACCCAATAGAAGAACCAGACATAGATGAGCCCTAAGATGATGGTGCACGGTATGAACTCTGGGTTGGGAGGGCACTGAATGATGAGTGGCCCCGATGAGAACTGTGAGAACCATGTCCTGATAATGCACCACAATGAACTGGGCGACCTGACTGAGTAGGCCTGGATGGACGGCCTTTTCCGTGCTGAAACTAACCTCCTAAAGGAAAACCACCAAAACTACCAGATCCACGAGGCCTTTTGGCCTCCCTCTAAACTCGATCCTGATAGCGAACTGACTCTATCTCTCGGTCGATGTCAACCACCTCCTCAAAAGAAGCACCAGACACCCTCTCGCTGGTCATAAGAATATGTAGTTGATATGTGAGGCCATCCACGAACCTTCTGATCCTCTCCCTGTCTGTGGGAACCAACCAAACAGCATGATGGGCCACCTCTAAAAATCTCATCTCATACTGTGTCACAGCATATCATCCTGATGCAACTGCTCGAACTACCTGCGCAACTTCTCTCTACGGGACTGTGGTACATACTTCTCCAGAAAGAGAATAGAAATCTGCTGCCAAGTAAGGGGCACTGCACCAACAGGCCTACGTCTCTCATAAGCCTCCCACCAAGTAAAGGCAGCTCCCGAGAACTGGAAGGTAGTGAATGAGACCCCAATGGTCTCCAAAATACCTGTTGTCCGAAGAATACGCTGACACTTATCCAAGAAACCCTAGGCATCCTCGCCCTCTACACCGCTGAAATTCTGAGGCTGAAGTCTACCAAACCTCTCCAATCTACATTCCTCGTCATCAGGCATGACTGGAACCACATAATCCTAAGCATGTGCAACCGGCTGGGCTGGTGGTACCTCCGGTGTCTGAAGTCACTGAACAACCTGCTCGGGTGTACGGGCGGGAGTCTGAGTGCCTCCCCCGGCCTGATAAGTAGTTACGGTCATAGTAACTGAGACCACCTGTGAAAGACCAGTACACACTGATAAGATCTGAGCTAGGGCCTCCTAAAGGCTAGGAATAATAATAGGCACAGTCGGTGCCTGAGCTAGTCCCGCTGGAACATCTACGGTTGGGGCCTGATCTAGAATAACGGGAGGGTCTACAAGTACTTCCCCGGCTGCTGCACGGGCTACAACCCTACCCCTACCACGACCTCCGACTCTCACGGGCTTAACTAGTGGCTGGTCATCCTGTCTGCTAGCATGTGCCCTCGCCATCTGTGAGAGAATGAAATAATAGAAATTTAGTTACCAGAATCAATAGATTCGCACGACAAGAATTCAAGAATGTGATATTTTTCCTAAGGGTTCTGCAGCCTCTCGAACATAAGTACGAATGTCTCTGCACCGTTCCGTAAGACTCTACTAAACCTTCTCATGACTTGTGAGACCTATGTAACCTAGGATCTAATACCAACTTGTTACAACCCAAAACCAATCCGGTCGTGATGGCGCCTATCGTGGAACTACAAAAGCTGACACATTCCCAAACAACTCGATATTTTATAAAAATTTAGATAATAGCCTTTTTTAAACTGAAATATGCGTAAAAAGATAAACTCAAACCAAAATACGGAAAATAAACCCCAACATTAGGTGTCACTAAGTCATGAGCCAATACTACCTGTTCTGAAATTTAGCAAGACAACATGTCTGGAAATAGCCAATAATATACAAAAGGAAGATAAGGAAGGAGAAAGGCGGGACTGCAATCGCCAGGAAGCTACCTCGCTATCTCCAAAGTAGTCAATGACCGAAATAATCAACAACCGCTACCGTGACTCGAGATACCTGAATCTACACACAAGGTGCAGGGGGTAACGTGAGTACACCAACTTAGTAAGTAACAAGCCCAAACTATGGGCTGATATGCAGTGACGGACTAAACCTTAACACGTAACATATAAAACTGTACAGTAAAGTAGACAAGCTTTTCATTCAAGTGTTCAACTCGAGAAGCAAGGTAGATGCAAATTTGGACAATGTAAAGTGATAAGCTCAACATGTCTCTAAGTGCAAATGCATAGAATGCATGAAAATGTACCATGTACTCCCACGTTCAAGTGATCAACCACTCGATACCACATATGGCCATCCGGCCTAGGGAAATCCATCCCGTAACATACTCGATGCTGACTATATAATCACTCGGTACTAAGGAAAAAGGGTAGTCCAACACTGCGGAGAAATCCATCTCAATGTATCAATACTTCGGTCAAATCCATGTCCAGGAAAATCTATCCCTCAATAATACTTTGGAAAAATTCATGTCCAGGGAAATCCATCCCTCAATAATATCATCTGCGCTTACTGGGGTGTGTTACAGACTCCGGAGGGGCTCCTACAGCCCAAACGCTATCACAATTATCAACATAACCGTTGCGACGTGCAGCCCGATCCCATATCTATCACTCATAATCATGCTCTCGGCCTCGCTCAGTCATCACTCTCCAGTCTCACACACACGGGCAGTCACGACCCAAAATCCATAAGGTCGTGATGGCGCCGGACATCACTGTCAGGCAAGCCAATCATTAAATGGTTAAGTTAAATTTCCTGTGTTAGCATTTATGAAATCATTTCCTTTCACTTTATTACATACTAAAATAATAAAGTCCGCTAAGTAAATATGACAGTTTAGTATTCCATTTTTATAAAAAAACATCCCAAACACATACCAGAACCTGGTCACACAAGTACATGAGTCATTTCTAAGAATTTTACAAATTCTACAAAGCTTGTCCGAAATACAAATTGGACAAGAAATAAAAATGAGAATACAATACATAGAGGAAGACTCTGCTGACTGCAGGTCGTCTCCGAGTGATGCAGCTCGTCTAAGTCTTCAAGTCAGCCATATTTCTATGAAGGTACTTGTGCAACAAAATGCACAGCAAGTGTAGCATGAGTACAAGAACAATGTGTACTCAGTAAGTATCCCGCCTAACCTCAGGGAGGTAGTGACGAGAGGTCGACTTGACACTCACTAAGGTCCAACAAAGTAACTTAACAAGATATGATATCAGTAATAGTCATACGAGGATGATAAAAATAGTAAACATTAAAGATAACTGTAATTCAAATAAATACCGAAATAATCATAAATAATTACTACTTCATTTTCCCCCAAACATTTAAAATAAAAAATTATTTCTTCATTTTACCCCAAATATCTTGTCACTTCAAAATCCATGAAATCATTAACAATTTAGTATGCGCATACGGGATAAGGGAAACCGGCCTGAGCCATCATAATAATCATATATGTGCACTGCCGAGGGTCGAATGGCCCGAACCATAATATATCTTTCAATCTCACTGTGGCGTACGGCCCGCTCCTATGAGGATGGGGAAATAACACTCATGTGATGACCCAAAAGGTCATCTTGTGTAATTTAGAAAAAAATGTGTTCTGAGGCCCCGAAAGCCTCCGTTAATCACACCTCGATGTACGTGCACAGCCTGAGTGCGTAGCCGGGAAGTTTTTATGTGGAATTGTGTTGAACAGTTGAATTTATGATAATTAATGGAATAAAGTTGACTCTGGTCTACATTTTTGGTAAACGGACCCGGACCCGTGATTTGACTGTCCTGGAGGGTTCGTAAGAACATATGGGATCTGGGCGTATGCCCGGAATCAAATTTCGAGGTCCCAAGTCCGAGAAATGAATTTTTAAAGAAAATTGTTTTCTGCAAATAAGAAAGACTTTTGAAAATTTTGATGTGAAATATGTGTTACCGAGCCCGTATTATGGTTCCAGAGCCCGGAACAGGTTCGATATGTGTTATGTGAGTTATCTGTAAAATTTGGAAAGAAATGGACTTGGTTTGACGTGTTTCAGATCAAAATTGGGGAATTTAGAAGTTTATGAAGTTTGAGAAAATTCTATGGATTTTTTAGTTTAATTCATTGTTTTTGATGTTATATTAGTGGTTTAATTACTCGAATAAGTTTGTACGATGATTTTGAAGTCGTGTGTATATTTGGTTTTTGGCCCCGAGGGCTCGGGTGAGTTCCGGGTAGGTGTCGGGGTGCCAAAGAGTCGGAAAAAATCTAGTTTTGATATGTTTCTTGTGTTCTGTGTTTTGCTCTCCGCGATCGCGGCGTGACTCATGCGATGGTGATGTGTCTATGGTTGTGGGTGGGAAATTAACCTAAACGAACGCAGGGCCTCGGACGCGATCGCAGTGCCTGGGGGTGGTGCTCTACGCGATCGCGAGGGGCCTCACGCGATCGCATAGCGTTAAAGGGATCTGGGGGCAGGGCAACGTGTTGCTCTATGTGAACGCGATCTCTTGGTCGTAATCGCGATGGTCAGTGTCCAGTTCCCCCGCAATCGCAGTCCCTTGTTCGCGATCGCGTATGTCTAAAACCCAGTACTCTCCGCGATCGCAACTCCCTTTCCGCGATCGCGTAGAGTAAATTCGCCTAGTCATTTTAATGCCTTAAAAACAGAATGCTATTTCGAGATTTCTCATATTTCTCACCCTCTCCTTCTTCTCCAAGTCCCATAGCCGAGTTCCAAGCTACTCTTCCTCCATAACTTCATAGATAAGTATTCTTAACTCCGTTTTCTTTCATTTTCATCAACTATTATTAGATTCTAGGCCTAAAATCATGGATTAAAGGTAGAAATTGGGGGTTTCGGGTAGAGTTAGGGCTTTTTGAATTTTGGGAAGTTTAACCTTGTTTAGGGGTCGGATTTCAAAACAAATTGTATATTCAGGACCATCGGGGAATGGGTGATCGAATTTTGGTCCGAACTTCGAGTTTGGACCAAGCGGGCCTGAGGTCGAATTTTGATATTTTTGGAAGAATGATGGGAAATGCATATTTAGGCTTTGGGATTGAATTATTGAGTCATTATTGATATTGTTGAGTCGATTATGTCTAGATACTATCGTTTCAGAGTTGGATTCAAGAGGGAAAGCAGTGCTAGAGGCTTGATTGGATTCTTGGAATCGAGGTAAGTGTTTGGCCTAACCCTAGCTTGAGGGAATAGGTGTTGAGTCATATGTGCTACGTGTTATTATCATGTTTGATGTATGGGTGTGGTGACTAGTACCTATACCTTGTTGTCAAGCATGCCCGTTAGTCATATCTTATAGTATATGTGTTTTCTTTGGTATCCACTGTGTTATGAAGTAGCTTTTATTTTGGAGATTATTCAATTGTTGGAAAATACTTGGTTGAGAATACTGTTGATTAGTTGTTCGGTTGAGGATTGTTTCGGTTATGTTGTACGTTCAGTGAGATTGGTTATAGCTGGGTCCCTTGTCGGTACGGTGATATTTCTGTTATTGTTCCCTTGCTGGGAAGGTGGTATTTCTGTTATTGTTCCCTTGTCGGGATGTTGTAAAATATTGTTTTTTTGTATTGTGGTTCTTCCTTGCAAAATTCTTGTTCTGATTATTGTTGGGTAAGGAAGAGTGTAAAGCACGAAGGGTGATACCATGCCATGATTTATATTAAAAGCACAAAGGGTGATGTCGTGCCATGATATGAGAGATAATGCACGAAGGATAATGCCGTTCAATGATATTGTGAGGTAAAAGCACGAAGGGTGATACCATGCCATGATTTATATTAAAAGCACAAAGGGTGATGTCGTGCCATGATATGAGAGATAATGCACGAAGGATAATGCCGTTCAATGATATTGTGAGGTAAAAGCACGAAGGGTGATGTTGTGCACTTGTTTTGGTGAGAATGAGAGTAAAGCACGAAGGGTGATGTCGTGCACTTGTTTTGGTTAGAATGAGAGTAAAGCACGAAGGGTGATGTCGTGCACTTATTGTGGTGAGAATGAGAGTAAAGCACAAAGGGTGATGCCGTGCACTTGTTTTGGTGAGAATGAGAGTAAAGCACGAAGGGTGATGTCGTGCACTTATTGTGGTGAGAATGAGAGTAAAGCACAAAGGGTGATGCCGTGCACTTGTTTTGGTGAGAATGAGAGTAAAGCACGAAGGGTGGTGCCGTGCACTTGTTTATTCCTTGTTGCTATTCTGATACTAGACGGTTCCCATGTTCTGTTACTCAATAAGTGTTTTTACCCATTGTACCCTAGCATGTTCTTCCCGTATTTTGTACGTAACTGTTTACTTCCTGCCGTTATTTCTATTATATATTATTGAATTGCAAAGGTGGTTATTAATTGTCGTGTCCTAGCCTCGTCACTACTTCGCCAAGGTTAGGCTCAGCACTTACTCACTACATGGGGTGGGTTGTACTGATGCTACACCTGCACTTCTTTATGTTGTACAAATTACGGTACCCGACCCGGTGGACAGTGATCGAGGGAGTGTCCTTCAGTCCACAGGCGACACTGAGGTAGCACTGCAAGCGTCCGCAGGCCTTGGCGTCACCTCCTATCTCATTCCTCTTTATTTCTGTCATCTCTTGTACTTCCAAGACAGTTGTATCATTTTGTTTAGACGGTGTTTTTAGTAAAAATCTTAAACTGTTCGTGAATTTTGTGACACCAGTCTTGGGGGATGTTTAAGGAAATTTTTGTACGAATTATTAATGTAGATGTTGAATTTCTTACCTTCCGCTTTCTCATATCTAATTGTTCTTATATGTCTCTTTTAAAAACGCTAAACAGTAAAGGAATAAATCAGATTTACTAGTAACGTTGGCTTGTCTAGCGAGTTCAAATGTTAGACGCCATCACGACCTGAAGGTGGGATTTCGGTTGGTGACAACTCCGCTCGCAGAATGTAAATTGCGAAGCGGTCACACACAGTCATGCACAATCAACAGTCCACCTCGACTACATCGGGAAAATAAATACTCAAGTAAATGATAAATTTTCTCTTTTAGAAGTCACAAAAATATTATTTGAATCTTTTCTCGAAATTCATTTGCCAAGCTTAATAATATTCAATAATATAACCTTATCAGGATACAATTATCCACAGAGGAGTCAATTCTCTTTCTAAATGATTAATAAAGGTACACTCTAGCCTTCTTAGGAAACAAATTACAAATTTTAATAGCATTATCAGTCTAATATTATTGGCAGGATCACATGTACAACACGTAAGGCATGCTAGTGGGTCCTAGACTACCCGGACATAAGCATAATAGTAGCTACACACTGACCCTCGTCACTTCGTGCGTACGTAGCCCCCACAAATAGTAGCACATATTTACTTAGTTCACCTATGGGGACAATTCCCCCTCACAAGGTTAGAAAGGAGACTTACCTCGCTATGAAATTCCATAATCGGCTTCCAAGCCCTTCCGACGACTCCAATGGACGCACAACGCCCCAAAACTATCCAAATAAAGACAAACCAATGAAAATATACTCTAATATTTGCAACAATTCAAATTATATAAATTCCCAACTCCTCAAAATGCCCCCGAGCCCACATGCCCGGGTTCCGAAATTTTTCGAAGATAAACTCTACCAGTAGCTTTACTAGCTCAAATATACAATTTACTCAAATATTCATGCTCAATTCGTGGCTAAAATCCATATTACCAAATTTCTAGGTCTTCCCCTAAAATCCCAATTTTTATACAAATTCTCATGTCTAATTCCATGTAAGATCACATATTTAGCTTAGGAACGGGAAGGAATCACTTACCTAGTAATGCATGATGGAAATCCCTTCTTGAAGCTCCTTAAAATCGCCCACACCAAATGAAATAATGAAAAAATGGCCAAAAATCCCGTTTTAAAACATTCTTCCTAGGCCTCATTTCCGCACCTGCGATCCAACCTTCGCACCTGCACTCCCCCAGGTGCGCCCAAACTCCCGCACCTGCGGCTTCCTCAACTCCAGCCAAAACTCGCACCTGCATCACATTGTCCGCATCTCGCAGGTGCGAAAATTACATCGCACCTGCGCTCCAAGCCAAGCCAGCAAAATCTCGCACCTGCAGCGCCAAAGCCGCACCTGCGGCCAAATCCTTGCAAGTGTGGTCACACCAGATGACATCAATATCAGCACTTCAAACTCCAAACTTACACCCGAGGCCCCCGGGACCCCGTCCAATTACACCAACCTGATCCAAAACATAGTGTGGACTTGCTCGAGTCCTCAAATCACATCAAACAACATCGAAACCACGGACCGCACTAGAAATCAAACTTTAAGAACTTGAAATTTCCAACTTCTACATCTGATGCTGAAACCTATCAAATCACAACTGATTGACCCCTAATTTCGCACACCATTCATATTCGACATTACAGACATGTTCCGACTTCCGGAATCGCTTTCCGACCCCGATATAAAAATTTCCACTTCCGGTCGGATTTTCTCATAAACCTTCAAATTTTTATATTTAGCCAATTCAAAATAACCTACAGACATCCGAATTCACTTCCGATCACGCTCCCAACTCCAGAATCACCATGGAAATCTATTCCCAAGCTCGGAATCCCAAACGGACATCAATAAATCTAAAATGCACTTCAAGCCAAACTTAGGAAATTTCCTTCAAAATGCTGGCTTCCACAATATGCGCCGAAATGCTCCCGGGTTATCCAAAGCACAATTCGTACATATGCCCAAGTCCGAAATCATCATACGAACCTGCAAGAACCTTCAAATCCCGATTCGGAGGTCGATTACTGAAAATTCCAATCTTAGTCAATCTCTACAACTTAAGGCTTCTGAAATGAGAATTTTTCTTTCCAATTTAACTCTAAACTTCCCGAAATTCAATTCCGACCGCACCTACAAGTGATAATACCGGAAACGAAGTTGCTCGTGACCTGAAACTGCTAAACGACACGCTAGAGCTCAAAACTACCGGTCGAGTTGGGCTCACAATGCCATGAAACTATCCCGAAACAATGATATGATGTGCCAAGTAATAATAACTGAGACTGAGATCTGATATGATATGCATGATTAAGACTGAGTATAGAATATTAATGAAACTAATGAGATGACAGCAAGAAACGACCACTCAGGTCCCAACAGTATCGACGTGAAGCCCTACCAGGATATCTAGCATGATTTACAACTTTACTTAATCACATGATAGAAACACGGATATCAACAATAAAGAATCACAGTAACTTGCAAAAGTCTTTTTTAATAATTCCAAAAGTGTTAAAACTTGTAAACACAAAAGAGTCAAATTTGAGGAAAATAGTTACACGATTTAAATAAGGAAAAAATATTTATAAGTAAAATTTTACTTAGTTTAGATTCCTAAATATTAGGTGTTTCTAGATACCTTAAAAAAACATCTAATAAATAAAAATTTTCTTATCTTAAAGTCCTAAGTATTAGGTAAAATAATTAAAATAAAATTATTATTTTGCCCAATGTAAAGTTTATTTTTAAAGGATAAAAAAGGTTCGTGCTTTTAATTTATAATAATAATAAATATTAGGAAATTTATTAAAAGATTTTTTTAAATATTAGTAAAATAATTAAATAATTATTTTATCCAGTATGAACTTTATTTTTAAAGGGTAAAATAGACAAACGATATTTCGCTAATCGCTTTATGCTTTTAATATTACTAGCCTTTGGGTATGCACTTTGCGCGTGAACTCTAATTTAATGAATATATAAATTTTAAAATTACTTAACTGCAATATTATATAATATATTTGAGTTTTAAAATAAATATTTAAGAGAAGGAACGTAGCTTATGATTACTTTGTGTGTAATTTAAAAGGTAGTGATCTTTTTCGCCAGTTTGACTTTGTTTATGGACAATAAGCCACAACTTTAGTCTAAGAGATGTTGGCCACCTTCATTATTCTGTAAATATTTTTTAATGCCTTATTTTTTATTTCATATAAAACGGATGGTATAAATATGCACATAACCAAAATTTATTATTTTGTGTGTAAAAGTTCTTCCAATCTGCAATAACTAATTTTTCTAAAGACAAAATCTTAGTTATTTTCTAATAAAAGAAGATGCTTTTGTGTCTTGAGGAAGGAAGATGCTTTAATTACTAAGCTGAGAGGGTTAATATATTTGGAATTAATATATATTTATTCTAAATGAAAGTACTCACAATACTACAACAAAAATTATAGAATTCAATAAATAGCTATTTTATAGAATTCTAGTTTGACAAACAAACAAACAAACCAAATTCAAGAGTAGTCAGTTCAATGGCTAATCTATTTTACTTGAAGAGGAAATGAACTTGTGATATCAAAGATTAATCATCGGTCGTGCTAATTCAAAATTTGATACTTTAGAATCAATTTAGATAACTTAGGAATCCAAATGCTGAATTTTGATTTTAAAGTATGAAATAGTACTATAACTTTTTACATAGTTACAACAAAGAAAAAAATTAATAATCAAAACTTTAATTGATCTCAAAGTCCTAAATATTAGGAAAGTAGTTAAATATTTATTCCTAAATAATAGAAATATAACTAAGTAGGGAATTTATTAAATGTGAACTATTTTTTAAATGATAAAAAAGACGAATGATATTTTATTAAGGTCGTTTGTGCTTTTAATATATAAATAGATAGATAGATATAGATGAACGTACTGATGAAACTTCACCATGGTTTATATTATAGAAAAAAGAGGATTTTCTCATTTTGTTTCTCCTCCGGTCCAATTGTGTCCCATCCAATTGAATGTCTTGCCATTTATAAGAGATGAAAGCAAGGGGTAACTGACATATAACATGACAATTTATTTTACGTCTACTTCTCAACCACTTTGATACAACCTATGACCAATTGATAGTTACTATATAGAGACAGATAAAAAGAAATAAGAGAACATAGGAAAAAGAAATCACTAGATGGAGATTGTAACGATTCGGTCGGTCGTTTTGAGAGCTATAGTCCCGATCCTTTGTTTACTGCTTCCCCTGTATCTTTTTCTGCTTATGTGACTTGTCGGGAGGTCTTTGTTGTGGTTTCAGAGTGTTTTGGGACACTTCGTTCCTAAACAGAAGCTTAAATCTTAGGATTTTGACCGTAGTCAGAACTTTGTGAAGACGACTCCGGAATGGAGCTTCGTCGATTCCATTAGCTCCATTGGGTGATTTTGGACTTGGGGGCGTGTCCGGATTGTTTTTTGGAGGTCTGAAGCTCATTTAGGCTTGAAATGGCGAAAGTCAAATTTTTGGAGATTTTGACCGGTAGCGGACCTTTTGATATCGGCGTCGTATTTCGATTCCGGAAGTTGTAGTAGGTCTGTAATGTTGAATATGACTTATGTGCAAAATTTGGGGCCAATCGGACATGATTTCATAGGTTTTGGAATTGGTTGTAGAAATTGAAAGTTTCAAGTTCATTATGTTTGAATCGGAGAGTGATTTTTAGCATTTTTAGCATTGTTTGGTTGTGGTCCCGGGGGCCTCGGGTTGATTTCGGATGGTTAACGGATCATTTGGCAATGTGTTGGAATGGCTGAAGTATTGTTGCACCTGGTGTAATCACACCTGCGCACTTTGGGCCGCAGGTGCGGCGCCGCAGAGGCTATTGAGCCATAGAAGCGACGTTGGACCTGCCCAACTGGGACTGCAGGTGCGGCCAGAGTTCCGCAGAAGTGGACTCGCAGGAGCGTAGAGGAGCGAAGAATCGGGCGCGCAAAAGCGGCCCTTGTTCGCAGAAGCGGGCCTTGAGGACTTAAGTGAAGTCTGCACCTGTGAGGGCTTTTCTGCAGGGGCGAAATCATTGGTGGGGTGGATTCGTCGCAGAAGTGAGATCGGTGGGCAGCAAAGGGGAATTTCGAGGGTTGACTTCAAGAGCTCGGTGTGAGGCAATTTCTCGAGGGTTCTTTAAGGAAATCGTTGGGGTAAGTGTTTCTACCCGGATTGGACTATATATCATGAATCTATTGCTATTTTCATCATCTAATTAGCGATTTGAGTTGCAAATTTCGAGGGAAAATGGTAGAAACTTCATAGACTAAAATTTCGAGTATTGAAAGGCGATTTGAGATCGGATTTGAGTAATTCTTGTACGGTTGGACTCGTGAGTGAATGAGTGTTCATATTTTGTGACTTTTACATGATTCAGAGACGTGGGCCCGGTGATACGTTTTGGGTCGATTTCCTAATATCTTGCTTTATCTTAGATTTCATTGATTAGATTAGTTTCTTATAGATATATTTATGGCATGTAATTGATTTTGGCTAGATTTGGGCTATTCAGAGTCGGATATTCGTGGGAAAACCATTGCTATCGATTGATTGAGCTTGGTTCGAGGTAAGTTTCCTACCTAACCTTGTGTGGGGAAATTCCCTTAGGATTTGGTGTTGTTATGATATGTGAGTTCCATGTACGCGAGGTGACGAGTGCATACGCGGGCTATTTTTTGAAAAACCTAATTTTTACTGAGTAATAACCTGTTTTCATCTTCATTTAGTATACTAGCATGTGTAGTTATCCTGTTAGCCTAGAATAGCATGTCTACGTGTCTTAGTTTTTTATCTGAACTCTTTGCAACATGCTTAATGGATTCTTGCTTCTTTTCTTGACTTGCACTAAGTCTAAACTGTAGATTTTCTTGCTGTAATTATTATCTTCGTTTGTCTGAACTGCGTATTTACTTTGGGACTAGGGGACGGTATCCCGAGAGATCCCTTGCATGTTTACTTTTGAGACTACGAGGCGATACCTCGAGATTTCTCCCTATACATTTACTTTTGAGATTACGAGGTGGTACCTCGGGAGTTCTCCCTGCATATTTATTTTGGGACTACAACACGGCATCTCGAGAGATCCCCTGCTGATTACTCTGTGTGTTGAACTATAATTTTTTGTGTTTCCTTTTGCTTAATTCTACTATATTATTAAACTGTATATTTCCTGCCTTACTTATTATTGACCAGTGGGCCTGACCTGACCTGGTCACTACTCGACCAAGGTTAGGCTTGGCACTTACGGGTACCATTGTGGTGTACTCATGCTACTCTTCTGCACATGTTTTCGTGTGCAGATGCAGGTACATCGTTCCAGCCTTGTTATTAGTCGTGCACCTGTTGCTGCTACGGAGAATTCGAGGTACATTTTTCGTGTCTGCAGAGAAGTCCCGCTCTATCTCTTTGTGTAGTTATTCTTCTACTAGTTCTAAATACTGATGTATAGAACATATAGTAAATTCTTAGAAACTTGTGACTTATGATGTTCCGAGTCTTGGAAAACACTGTATGTATTTTTTAGAGTTGTTATTGTATATGCCGAGAGGCATTTCTATCAATTATTTCATCATTGTTGTTGTTAGTAGTTTAGATTTATGTTTCCATTTTTGTTGTTATTCCGCAAATATTAGACTTACCTAGTCGTAGAGACTAGGTGCCATCGTGACCTCTCGCGGAAGGAAGATTGGGTCATGATAGAGATGGAAGAAGAGAAAAGTAAGGGAAGAGTATGTGTAACAAGAGGAAGTGGTTATCTTGGATCATGGATGGTTATGAGGCTTCTTCAACTTGGTTATTTTGTTAACACCACCACTAGGTCTCATCCAGGTAATTTGTTAAGAGTTTAAGTTATATACATTGTCATTGTTAATAATTTTTAACACTATTAAATTATCAGAATGATTTACAGGTAAGTCTCCTTAAAATGTCAAATTTGTAATTTTGAAAAATAAAATAGGTTATAAATAACAACAACAGTTCTTGCCGCTTGCGGAGTTTGCCTACAACAACAGATACTAATTGAGTATTCAGACGGCTCCCTATGAGGCATTATATGAGAGGCGGCGGCATTCGCCAGTGAGTTGGTTTAAGCCGGGAGAGGCTCGGTTGTTGGGTACCGATTTGGTTCAGAATGCCTTGGAAAATGTTAAGATGATTCAGGATCGATTTCGCTCAGCTCAGTCCAAGCAGAAAAGTTATGCCGATCGTAGAGTTCGTGATGATGATTCATGGTTAGAAAGAGGGTTTTGCTTTGGTTTTCACCTATGAAGGGTGTGATGAGGTTCGGAAAGAAAGGAAAGTTGAGCCCTAGGTATATCAGACCCTTTGATGTTCTTGAGAGAGTTGGTGAGGTGGTCTACAAGCTTGCATTGTCACCTAGTTTATTAGCATTTTACCCAGTGTTCCATGTCTCCATGCTCTGGAAGTATCATGGTGATCTGTTCCATGTGTTATATCTCAGCTCAGTCCAATTGGACAAGGATTTGATTTACGAGGATGAGCCGTTGGCTATTCTAGCAGCAGGTTCGTAAGTTGAGGTCTAAGAGTTATCCTTCTGTTATAGTATAGTGGAGAGGTCATCCGATTGAGGAAGCCACGTGGTAGTCTGAGTTCTACATGCAGAGTTGATACCCACACCTTTTAACCAGTCCAAATACCGTTCTATGTCGGTCCGAGGATGAACGTTTGTTTTAGAGGTGGAGAATATGATAACCGATAGGTTATTTTGAGTTTTAACCTTTATTTTCGTGTTTCGAGAACATGATTAGCTTCGTTTAGCGTTCCTCAATTTACGTGTACAGTCTATGTCTTATTTTGAAAAACCTTTATGTGAAAAATTGAAGAAAGTGTGAATTTTTGTCTTAAAATAATTAAGTTGACTACGGTCAATATTTTGCTTAAA
This sequence comes from Nicotiana paniculata, assembly GCA_005239505.1. NCBI lineage: Eukaryota > Viridiplantae > Streptophyta > Magnoliopsida > Solanales > Solanaceae > Nicotiana > Nicotiana paniculata. The sequence continues at coordinate 90,101 of ML313826.1, forward strand.
ATACCCCGATCGGTATTTTGATGATCCCGGTGGGTCCGTATTGTGACTTGGGACTTGGGTGTATGCCCGGAATAAAATTCGGAAGTTCCTAACTTGTTTTGATGTGATTTGTTGAAAACTAGTAATTTGAAGGTTTAAAGAATTCCGAAGTTTGATCGTAGATTGACTTTAAAGCTACCGGGTTCGGATATCGGTTTTGGGACTCAGTATAGGTTTATTTTATTATTTATGACTTGTCTGCAAAATTTGGTGCAAAATGGAGTTGATTTGACATGATTCGGACGCTTGGAGTTGTAAATTTGAAAGTTCTTAAGTTTCTTTGAAAATTTCATGCATTTTGATTTTCAATACGTAATGTTATTTTTGTATTTTGCGCGCATGAGCAGTTCGTATGATGTTCTTACACCTATGTGCATGTTTGGTTTGGAACCCGAGGGGCTCAGGTGAATTTCGGATAGGCTAAGCATCGATTTTGGACTTAAGAAATCTGCTGGTTTTGTTGTGTCTGGTGTCTATCATTTTGTGCTTAGCGATCGCGAAGGTACTCTCGCGATCGCGAAGGGGAAAGTGGAACAGGGGCGAAACTTCTTCATTGCGAACACGATGTCTTGGTCGCGAACGCAAAACACTGGGGGTTTACCCTTTGCGAACGCGACCAACCTCTCGCGAATGCATATGGTTATGGGCCTGGGAAGGGAGCTGTTTCGCGATCGTGTCAGGCCTTTCGCGAACACGAAGAAGGCCTGACGCCCATTGATTTAAATATCCCAAAGTCGGGATTCAACCCATTTTTTTCATCATTTCAAGTTTGAGTTCGGTCTAGAAGCGATTTTGAAGAGGTTTTTTGTCACAACTCAAATGAACCCTGTCGTGATGGCGCCTATCCTGGTACTAGGCAAGCTAACAAATTACCAAAATAATTCGATATTTCATTTTAAGAGATAATTTCAAAGTTAATCATTATAAAATCTTCATAAAGGAGTTCGAATTAAAACAAAAGTGCGGAAAAGAAAGCCCGACATCGGGGTGTCACTAAGTCATGAGCATCTAAACCAGACTAACATCAAAGTTTACAACGTTCCAATAATACCAAAATAGAAAGAAATGATAATAATAATAATAATAGAGGAGAAATCAAGGGTTGCGGACGCCGGCAGCTACCTAGTAAGTCTCTAATAACCCAAAGCTCATGGACTCAACAATCTCTAGGAACGGGCTCACCTGAATCTGCACACAAGGTGCAGGGAGTAACGTGAGTACTTCCAACTCAGTAGGTAACAGAATTAAATAAGGAACTGAGAAAACAAAGTCGAGCTACTCATAATACAGTTCTTTTCAGGAATTTCAATAAAGGAAATGAAGCATGCTTTCAAACCGGTGTTTTTAAAATCAAAACGTTTCAAGCTCATGCTAAACAATATAAGTTCTTCAAAACATCACAACATCAATGACTAACAACAATGTGCATCAATAAATAGAAGCAATACACAGCCTCACGGGGGTTACTGTTACTCATCTATCTCGATAGCTCAATCTCTCGGCTCTCAGCCTCAATACTCACAATCAAGGTACCTGCGCTCACTGGGGGTGTTCAGACTCCGGAGGGGCTCCTACAACCCAAGCGATATATTGATGTGGCGTGCAGCCTGATCCGATATCATGGCCCGAAGGCTTGTTGCGGCATGCAACCCGATCCAAAAATTACTGTGGCGCCCTATCCAATCCAAAATATCTCACACAGATCTCAACCCGGCACTCAGGCCCTATATCAGTCACTAGCCTCTCCAGCCTCACAAATATCAAAATAACAGCCCAAACAGATGATATCAAAAGAAATAATCATATCATAAGGGAGAGTAGATATAAAAATGCATAAGCAAATAGTGACCGAGTACAAGATATCAGTTTAGCAGTCAATACAACAAGTTCACGACCACTACGGGTCCCAACAATGTTTCCATATAACCTAAGCATGGTTTCTAACATGTAAGGAAGTCAATAACTCGAAAACAAGAGTGAACAGGTAATAACAATGGAGTATATGACTTTACAGTCTACCAGGACGGACCAAGTCTCAATCCCACTCGGTGCACGCTCACACGCCTGTCACCTAGCGTGTGCGTCACCTCTAAATATCAACATCATATGAATTTATCGGGGTTTCATACCCTCAAAAAAAGATTTAAGACCGTTACTTACCTCAAAACGAGCAAATCTCTACTCCGCTACGCTCTTGACCCTCGATTCGGCCCGCAAATGCTTTGAATCTATTCACAACCAGTACAATACCATCAATATATACTAAAGGAATAAATTCCACAAGCAAAACTACCAAATTAGACCAAGAACCCGAAATTAGTTCAAACCCGGCTCCCCAAGCCCACGTCTTGAAATCTGACAAAAATTACAAAACTAGAAAGCCCATTCACGCACGAGTCCATACATACGAAATTTGTTAAGATCTGACATCATTTGGTCCCTCAAATCCTCAAAATCAAACTCTCCAAAATCCTAAGACCTAACCCTCTATTTTCACCCTAAGTTCCACTAACTAGATGATAATACAATGGGAAAACACCATAGATGTGAGTATTAGAGCTCAACCGACTTGAAAATGGTGGAAATGAACCAAAATTCGCAAAGTCCCATTTTTATACTTTCTGCCCAGGCCTTTCACACTTGTGGACCATTTCACTCTTTTGCACCACCGCACCTGCGGAAATTCCATCGCAGGTACAGAACTCACTTAGAATCCCAGTGTTTGCATCTGCACGTAACACTCCGCTTCTGCGAAAACTGACCAACTCCGCCTTTCCGCATCTGCGCTCCAGGTCTCGCATATGCAGGCTCGCAGATCCAACCACCATCCCGCACCTGCTTATCCATCCCAACTCTACACTCTTCGCACCTACGAACTCCCACGCGCACCTGCATCCTCGCACCTGCGGCTCCCCTTCCACAGGTGCGGAAAACACCAACAGAATGAGCCATTCTCCTAAACCCATAATTGATTCGTTAACCACCCAAAACTAACCCAACGCCCTCAGGACCACAACCAAACATACTAATAAGTCATATATAAACATACCAACTTATCCAACCTTCGAATCTCTCAAAACACCAATTTACCCTCAGATTCAAGCCTAAGAACTACTAAACTTCCAAATTCCGCAAATGTGATGACCCAAAAGGTCATCCTGTTTATTCTAGCTAATTCTGTATTTCGAGATCATGAAAACCTCCTTCTATCTCACCTTGGTTTGCATGCACATCCTGGGCGTGTAGCCGGGAAGCCTCTATTTGAAAATCTGATAAAATAATAATTTTGTATTAAGAAAATTAATAGAGTTGACTTCGGTCAACGTTTGTGGTAAACGGACCCGGACCCAGGCCCGTGATTTGACGGTCTCGGAGGGTCCGCAGGAAAATATGGGACTTGGTCATATGCCCCGAATCGAATTCCGAGGTCCCAAGTCCGAGAAATGATTTTTTTAAAGAAAATTATTTTCTGAAAAATATAAAGGCTTTTGAAAATGAAATTTGATGTGAAACCTGTGTTATCGGATCCGTATTATGGTTCCGGAGCCCGGAACAGGTTCAATATGGTTATTATGTGTTATCTGTGAAATTTGGTAAGAAACAGACTTGGTTTGACATGTCTCGGATAAAAAATGGGAAATTTGAAAGTTTATGAAGTTTTGAAATATTTCATTGATTTTGAGGTTTAAGTCGATATTTTTTATGTTAATTTTGTGATTTGATTACACGAATAAGTCCGTAGGATGTATTTGAGGTTGTGTGCATATTTGGTTTTGAGCCTCGGGGGCTCGGGTGAGTTTCGGGTAGGTGTCGGAGTGCAAACTTAGGAAAACTCTGGTGTAAAATGAGTTTTCTGTTATCTGGTGTTCTCTTATATTCGATAGCATAGACACATCCGCGATCAGATAGCGTAAAATGGACCAGCCCAATTTTTCCTTCAATGCGATCGCAACCCTTATTTCGCGATCACATAGTACATCGTTTGGCAACAGAAAATTCCTACTCTGCAATCGCACAATGGTCCTCGCGAACGCACTGTGCAGATCCTTGGCAGTGGCTCTTTTCCTTATATGTGATCGCATGCTTTCCTTCGCGATCGTATAGCACCTTTTGGCCAGTATTATTTTTCTCCTATATGATCGCATCTCTGTGTGCGCGATCGCAATGCACAAATAACTGGGCAGACAGATTATATTCCAAAAATCGGGGTTTCACCATTTTTAACACATTTTGACTTCTAGAGCTCGGTTCTTGACGATTTTTGAAGGGTTTTTCACACAAATCAAATAGGTAAGTATTCTTCCACTATAATTATACATATTTCATGAATTAATTCTTGTTTTTATCATTTAATTTGTGTTTTGGGTTGAGGGGATTGTGGGTTTTGAAAGAAAACTTCAAAAATGAAAATTCATGATTTGAATGACCAAATCATATCGGAATTGGATAAATTTAGTATGGGTGAACTCGTATCGGAATGGGTAACCAGAATTTGCAAAATTTGTTGGGTTCCGAGGTGCGGGCCCAGGGGTCAACTTTTGGGTCGATTTTCATAATTTTGTAATGTTTGAAACTTTATTGTTCGAGATAGTTCCATATATATTTTATGTGTATTTGAAGTTGTTTTTGAGCAGCCCGGAGGTCTTTTCGCCCGAGAAGTCTATTTTTGAGTACTGGAATATTGTATTTAAGGTAATTATCTTACCTAACCTTGTGGGAGGAACTACCCCTTAGGATTGAGTCTTCCTTGTTGATTGTAGTCCGAGTATGCGAGGTGACGAGTGTGTACTCAGACTTATTTGCAACTAGAATGGCCTTTTAGGATTCGTAGGTTCTTATATTACTTGGGTATGATTTGTAATTGTTACATTTGAATCCTGGGTTGTTAATTTCATCCCGTCCTGTTTGAATTAGAATTACTTGTTTTTGAATTCCTTCGTTGGCTATTTGACTTTGCTCGACTTAACTGAATATTCTATTTCTCTTATCATCATGCTATATTTTCTTCCTAGCTTTCCTAATTGACTATAGTTAGTGTCATCTAGCCTTATAGTTGACTAGTCGTAGTTGGAACATCTATTCGTTGGAGTCAAGCATGCACGTGAGTCTTACATTGTGATTTATATGACTATTCCCTTAATTTCTACTTAGGTCTAGTTGTTAGAAATTTATGTTATTGGCATTTCCTTGATGTTGCCTATTACTGGGCCTTTGTTGAAGTTGAGTTTATTCCGTGAAGTTAACTGCTTATGTGAGATTGGTTATAGCTGTTTCCCTTGTCGGGATTGTGTGGTTTCGCTTATTATTCCGTTGTTGATGATGTTGTTTGCCTTGTTGACTCCCTTGTCGGGATGTTATGGTTTATATTACCGTTTATGTTGTTAATGATATTGTTTTCATTGTTGACTCCCCTGCCGGGATGGTATGATTTCTATTGTTGTTTATAATATTAATGATATTGTTTGCGTCGTTGACTCCCTTGCTAGGATGTTGTGATTTATGGTTCTTATTGTTGATTTCCCTTGTTAAATTGTTGTTTATGTTATGCTAGCACGAGGGGACATGTCGTGCCATGTTTATGTTATGTTAGCACAAGGGGACATGTCGTGCCATGTTTATGTTATGTTGGCACGAGGGGACATGTCGTGCCATGTTTTTGTTATGTTAGCACGAGGGGACATGACGTGCCATATTTATGTTATTTAGCACGAGGGGACATGACGTGCCATGTTTATGTTATGTTAGCACGAGGGGACATGCCGTGCCATGTTATGCTATGTTAGCACGAGGGGACATTCCGTGTCAGTTTATGCTATTTATCACGAGGGGACATTCTATGCCGTGTTTATGTTAATTAGCACGAGGGGACATTCCGTGCCGTGTTTACGTTATCTAGCACGAGGGGACATTCCGTGCCGTATTTATGCATTATTATTTCCTTTGTTCATGTTTGCTATTTACTGCATTTATTGGCAAGATTTGATATTCCTCCTTACTGCATGAAAAATTCTGAGTTACGGACTGAGTTCCAGTGGATAAATCTTGAGGAGATTTTGATCAAGGGATTTTATTGAAAAGTATTATTGAAAACGAAATGGTGTTGAAATGATTATATTTGAATTACTTTTACATCGAAGGTATATTTGAAAAGCACTAGTCTTGCCTAAAATGGCATTTGGAAGTCATTTATTGGGAAAGCCTCTTTGGAAAGCTTCGTATTTGAAAGAAACTATGTTTTAGGTAATTTTCTCTATTAATTATACTTATATCTACTTTTGGAGAAAGTATGTTTTCAAAGTAAACCCTTCCATACTAAAATGATTTTTATTTGCAAAAGTTTTTCATATGAACTGTTGTTTAACGATTTATACCAGTTATGGATTGTAATGGCTAAGGCTCGATTCGGCTTGTTTTGCTGTCTATCTTTCTGTGTATTTTTGTGTTGTTTCGTGATTTATTCTGTAATTTCCTTCCGCTTTATATTGTCATTGTTGTGAATTATTCCGTGAAGTCTTAGATAGATGTAATGTTCGGTCATTTTTATATTCATGTTATTTATTTTGTAGACCAGTTGTGTCTTGACTAGTCCTCGTCACTACTCCACCTCGGTTAGTCTTGATAATTACTTGGCACCGCTGTGGTGTGCTCATACTACACTTTTGCACAATTTTGTGTGCAGATTCAGGTATATTTTGTAGTAGCTGTGTGGATGATTGCCGAGGAGACTCAAGGTAACGTGATGCTACGTTCGCAGGCTTCGAAATCACCTTCTTCGTATTTATTATTCATACATTGTTGTATTTATTTCCAAACAGTTGTACTTAGAAGTTGTAGAAGAGTCGTAGAGCTTATGACTTGTACTACCGGTTTTGGGAAAGTTGGCATATTTTGTTGAGATTCTATTTCAAGACTGTTAGTTTTCCTTTTATTTTTGTTGTTATTCAGTAACTGCTAGGCTTACCTAGTCCCTAAGACTAGGTGCTATCACGATACTCAACAGAGGGAATTTGGGTTGTGACAAGTTGGTATCAGAGCGATAGGTTCATAGGTGCTACGAGTCATAAGCGAGTTTAGTAGAGTCTTGAGGATCGGTACGGAGACGTGTGTACTTATCTTCAAGAGGCTACGGAACAATTAGGACAATTCCACTTCCTTCATTCCTATCGTGCAAGTTTATTGATCTTGAAGTTTGAAATTATCGTTCCATTCTCTCAACGATGGTGAGGACACGGACGGCGGTTCCTGATGATGTTACACCGAAGCAAGTGTCGCAAGGGTCAGAGACAGAGGCCAACGAGGAGTACGTGCCGCAGTTAAGATGCCTACTAGAGCAGCCGTTCAGGAATCGCCAGTAGTTCTAGTTGGGGACAGGTACCCCGAACTTCAGTAGGCCTGGGTATAGTTCTGAGTATAATTGGTACATAGACTCGGGCAGGATTGATTCTATTGCACCAGTTGCTTCACAGATCAGGGGAGGAGTTCAGACTCCCACCGTCTACACTCCAGGGTAGCGAGATCATATTGGTCAGGTTCCAGTTGTCATGGCAGCATGACATCTGGTTTTAGTTCAGCCGTGGTTAGCGTAGCAGCATCGGAGGAAAAATACCTTGAACTTGAGAGGTAAAAAAAGTACCACCCTTTTATCATTCATTAGATTGGCAGCAGATGGTGCCCAGGGTTTCCGGAAGGAGTGTTACTATATTCTTCGTACTTTGGGTAATGTGGAGACGAGCGGGATTGCTTTGTCATGTCTTAGGTTTAGAGTAGTGGGTGGATCAGTGGTGGCGGCATATGAGTTGCGGTGACCTGGCCGGATTAGCTACACTAGCATGGATTCAGTTTTCCGAGATGCTTTGAGGGAGGTTGCACCTCAGTTCCTTCGGGATGTACGGCGCGTGGAGTTCGAGCAGTTGCGCCAGGGCGCTGTATCAGTATTGGAGCATGTTGTTAGATTCAGTGAGTGGGTCAAACATGCACCTTGTTTGGTTGTTTCAGTTAGGATATGAGTCCGTAGAGTTTTGAGAGATTCAGGATGCCTCGTTTCAGCAGGTAGTAGGGATCACTCGCCGGTTAGAGCGCATGTGGGACTGGGAGCGAGAGGACAGACGAGATCAGAGAGAGAGTTCAGGGAGGCAATGAGTCCTCATAGATCGGAGGAATCTACTGGTCCGTATTATGGGGGCAAGGTACGACACGGTAGAAGTTTTGTGGGTCAACCAGTTCAGTTTGTGTTACCAGCTTCGCATGGGATTTCAGGTAATCATGGGTCTCAGAGGATCCGTATTGTGTGTTTTTCCACAGCCATGTCGGCAGCGAGATTGTTTTCAGTGTGGAGATGTTATCTACAGAGTGAGAGATTGTCCCAGGATTCAGGTAGGTGTGTGGTAGCAGGGTATTTAGGTGAATAGAGGGTGCCTAAGAGGGGAAGGCCCGGTCCGTTGATGTGTTGCATATAGTAGATCGGAGGCTAATGTGCCAGATATTATCACACATGTATGTTTTCATGTGTACAAAGGGGCACCAATTGTATTTCATTATAGCTCTGCTGGTCGGAACGAGTTTCCTTATTTGTTGTTTCATTTATGAGTGAGTTCCATGATTTGCAGTCCATTTTGTGTTTACTCTTGTTGGGACATTCTATGAGTAGTAGCCCGTGTCTATCGTTGTTTTATTCATTCTTGATAGTAGTGAAACTGGCAGTGAGTCCTTGTTGTTCTTCGTGTTAAGCTTTATGTGATTTTCCTAAATTTTCTTATGAGTTGTGATTTGATACTTCATCGAGATGTGAGTTCAGTTAGCGTTATGATTTTATTAGTTGAGATGAATTAGTGGAGGAATTTCAATTGGTATGATATATTTTTGGTATGTGATACAGAGTGTAGGACGAGTTCCTCGTGATATTTGTGATTTAATATGTTTGGACCGGGCTGAGTACCGCAGTGGAGATTTTTTCAGGATGGTATCCTTGTGATTTGTTCATATGCTTTGCTTCTTCCTTGTTATATTGCTTTTGGTAAGTCAGTATTGATAGAGAGTTGTGCATATGAGCTTGTTTGATAGTTCCTTTATATGTTTCCATTTTCATATTCAGTCATTTCGTTATGTGTTTTATTTAGTTTAGTTTGCGGGATGTGTGCCTGGTGGTGTCAGTTGTGGCTGGTGACTCAGATGTTTAATAATGAAGACTTCATGTTCATTGCATCATTATCAGTGTTATGGGGTTTGGGAACAGAGTTCTTTAAGATGTGGGGCTAATTGCCAATGTTGAGTTGATTTCGGGCAGCTATTGTGATTAAAAGTGTTATATGAGCCTATGTGTTATGTACTATGTTGTGTGGTCGTGCCTTATGAGTGTAGTCATGAGTTGATGCAGCTGATTGAGACTAATGTCGGATATGGATTTAGAATCCAATCTTTTGTAAATCAATAGAGGGTGAGAAGTAGAGGTAGGAGGCTTATCATTGGTGATGTGAAGGCTATATTGCATTTGTGATTGTTTCGCCAAGCTTTCATGGATTGGGGTGACGTGGGATCACCCGCGGGTATGTGTTAGAAGTGTACAATTAGTGATTGGATGAGTTCAAGGTGAATCCTAGCACGTTCGAGGACGAACATTTGTTTAAGAGGGGGAGGATGTGATGACCCAAAAGGTCATCTCATTTATTCTAGCTAACTCTGTGTTCCAAGGTGGTGAAAACCTCCTTCTATCTCACCTCGATTTACGTGCGCAACCCGGGCGTGTATCCCGGAAACCTCTATGTGAAAAACTGATAAAAATGAATAATTTTGTATTAAAAAATTAAGAAAGTTGACTTTGGTCAATGTTTTTGGTAAACGGACCCGGACCGTGATTTGACAGCCCTGAAGGGTCCGTAGGAAAATATGGGACTTAGGCGTATGAGCGGAATCGAATTCCGAGGTCCCAAGTGCGAGAAATGATTTTTTTAAGGAAAATTATTTTCTGAAAAATATAAAGGCTTTTGAAAATAAAATATTATGTGAGACATGTGTTATTGGGCCCGTATTATGGTTCCGGAGCCCGGAACAGGTTCAATATGGTTATTATATGTTATCTGTGAAATTTGGTAAGAAACGGAATTGGTTTGACGTGTTTCGGATCAAAAATGGAAAATTTGAAAGTTCATGAAGTTTTTAAACATTTCATTGATTTTGAGGTTTAATTTGATATTTTTTATGTTAATTTGGTGATTTGATTACACGAATAAGTCCGTAGAATGTATTTGAAGTTTTGTGCATATTTGGTTTTGAGCCCCGAGGGCTCGGATGAGTTTCGGGTAGGTGTCGGAGTGCAAAACTTAGGAAAAATATGGTGTAAAATGAGTTTTCTGCTATCTAGTGTTCTCTTCTATGAGATCACATAAACACATCCGCGATCGCATAGTGTAAAATTGACCAGCCCAATTTTTCCTTCAATGCGATCACAACGCTTGTTTCGTGATCGCATAGTGCATCGTTTGGCATCAGAAAATTCCTACTCTGCGATCGCACAATGGTCCTCGCGAACGCACTGTGCAGATACTTGGCAGTGGCTCTTTTCCTTATATGCGATCGTATGCTTTACTTCGCGATCGCATAGCACCTTTTGGCCAGTAGTATTTTTCTCCTACGCGATCGTATCTCTATGTGTGCGATCGCAATGCACAAATAACTGGGCAGACAGATTATATTCCAAAAATCGGGGTTTCACCATTTTTAACACATTTTGACTTCTAGAGTTCGGTTCTTGGCGATTTTTGAAGGATTTTTCAAACAAAATGAATGGGTAAGTGTTCTTCCACTAGATTTATATATATTTCATGAATTAGTTCTTATTTTTGTCAGTTATTTTTTTTTTTTGGGTTGAGGGGATTGTGGGTTTTGATAGAAAACTTCAAAAATGAAAATTCATGATTTGAATGACCAAATCATATCGGAATTGGATAAATTTAGTATGAGTGGACTCGTATCGGAATGGGTAACCGGAGTTTGTAAAATTTGTTGAGTTCCGAGGTGCGGGCCTGGGGGTCAACTTTTGGGTCGATTTTCATAATTTTGTAAACTTTGAAACTTTATTGTTCGGGATAGTTCCTTATACGTTTTATGTGTATTTTGAAAATGTTTTAGTTTAATTTGAGCCGCCCAGAGGTCTTTTAGCCTGAGAAGTCTATTTTTGAGTATCAGGATGTCGTCTTTGAGGTAATTATCTTGCCTAACCTTGTGTGGGAGAACTACCCCTTAGGATTGAGTCTTCCTTGTTGATTGTAGTCCGAGTATGCGAGGTGACGAGTGTGTACGCAGACTTATTTGCAATTAGAATGGCTTTTTAGGATTCATAGGTTCTTATATTACCTGTGTATGATTTTTAATTGTTATATTTGAATCCTTGGTTGTTAATTTCATCCCTTCCTGTTTAAATTAGAATTACTTGTTTTTGGATTCCTTCTTTGACTATTTGACTTTACTCGACTTAACTGAATATTCTACTTCTCTTATCATCATGTTATATTTTCTTCCTAGCTTGCCTAATTAACTATAGGTAGTGTCATCTAGCCGTATAGTTGACTAGCCGTAGTTGGAACATCTATTCTTTGGAGTCAAGCATGCACGTGACTCTTACATTGTGATTTATATGACTATTCCCTTAATTTATACTTAGATCTAGTTGTTAGACATTTATGTTATTGGCATTTCCTTGATGTTTCCTATTACTGGGCCTTTGTTGAAGTTGAGTTTATTCCGTGAAGTTAACTGTTTAGGTGAGATTGGTTATAACTGTTTTCCTTGCCGGGATTGTGTGGTTTCTCTTATTATTCTGTTGTTGATGATGTTGTTTGCCTTGTTGACTCCCTTTCCGTGATGTTATGATTTCTATTACCGTTTATGTTGTTAATGATATTGTTTTCATTGTTGACTCCCTTGCGGGGATGGTATGATTTCTACTGTTGTTTATAATGTTGATGATATTGTTTGCGTCATTGACTCCCTTGTCGGGATGTTGTGATTTATAATTCTTATTGTTGATTTCCCTTGTTAAATTGTTGTTTATTTTATGCTAACACGAGGGGACATGCCGTGCCATGTTTATGTTATGTTAGCACGAGGGGACATGTCGTGCCATGTTTATGTTATGTTAGCACGAGGGGACATGACGTGCCATGTTTATGTTATTTAGCACGAGGGGACATTCAGTGCCATGTTTATGTTACATTATAACGAGGGGACATGTGGTGCCATGTTATGTTATGTTAGCACGAGGGTAAATTCCATGTCATATTTATGTTATTTAGCACGAGGGGACATTCTGTGTCGTGTTTATGTTAAGTAGCACGAGCGGACATTTTTTTCCGTGTTTACTTTATCTAGCACGAGGGGACATTCTGTGCCGTATTTATGCATTATTATTTTCGTTGTTCCTGTTTGCTATTTACTGCATTTATTTGCAAGATTTGATATTCCTCCTTACTTCATGGAAAATTATGAGTTACGGACTGAGTTCCGATGGATAAATCTTGAGGAGATGTTGATCAAGGGATTTTATTGAAAAGTATTATTGAAAAAGCAATGGTTTTGAAATGATTATATCTGAATAACTTTTACATCGAAGGTATATTTGAAAAGCACTAGTCTTGCCTAAAATTGCATTTGGAAGTCATTTATTGGGAAAGCCTCTTTGGAAAGCTTCGTATTTGAAAGAAACTATGTTTTATGTAATTCTCTCTATTAATTACACTTATATCTACTTTTGGAGAAAGTATATTTTCAAAGTAAACCCTTCCATACTAAAATGATTTTTATTTGCAAAAGTTTTTCATATGAACTGCTATTTAAAGATTTCTAGGAGTTATGGATTCTAATGGCTAAGGCTCGATGTGAACAAACCGGCGTGGAGTTGAGTTATTGGTGTTATCTATTGTATTGTGTTTCTTTTCGATTCGGCTTGTTTTGTTGTCCATCTTTCTGTGTATTATTGTGTTGTTTCGTGATTGATTCTGTAATTTCCTTCCGCTTTATATTGTCATTGTTGTGAATTATTCCGTGAAGTCTTAGATAGATGCAATGTTCGGTCATTTTTATATTCATGTTATTTATATTGTAGACCAGTTGTGTCTTGACTAGTCCTCGTCACTACTCCACCGAGGTTAGTCTTGATACTTACTTGGCACCGCTATGGTGCGCTCATACTACACTTTTGCAAATTTTTGTGTGCAGATCCAGGTATATTTTGTAGTAGCTGTGTGGATGAATGCTGAGGAGATTCAAGGTAACATGCTGCTACGTTCGCAGGCTTTAGAGTCACCTTCTTTGTATTTATTATTTATACATTGTTGTATTTATTTCCAAACAGTTGTACTTAGAAGTTGTAGAAGAGTCGTAGAGCTTATGACTTGTACTACCGGTTTTGGGAAAGTTGGTATATTCTGTTGAGATTCTATTTCAAGACTGTTAGTTTTCCTTTTATTTTTGTTGTTATTTAGTAACTGCTAGGCTTACCTAGTCCCTAAGACTAGGTGCCATCATAATACCCAACGGAGGGAATTTGGGTCGTGACAGCAAACGACGCCGAAACCTGCCAAACCACGTCTAAATGACCTAAAATTTTATAAACACGTCATAAATGACACTACAAACCTACTCCAACTTCCTGAATTCCATTCCGACCCCGATATCAAATTTTTCAATGCCGACCAAAATCGCTGAATTCCTAACTTTCACCAATTCAAGCCTAATTCTACCACGGACCTCTAAATCACATTCCGGACGTGCTCCTAAGTCCAAAATCACCTAACAGAGCTTACCGAACCATAAAAATCAAAATCTGAGATCCTTTATACATAAGTCAACATCTAGTTGACTTTTCCAACTTAAGCTTCTAATATGTGACTAAGTGTCTCACTCCACTCCGAAACCACTCCGAACCCGAAACAATACAATATAATTGTAAAGCACAAAAGAAGCAGAAATGTAGGAAACGTGGCTATAACTCTCGAAACGACCGGCTGGGTTGTTACATTTTTCATCCCAACTCCATAAGTTAGTATATTTACTTGTTTCCTTCCATTTCCATAAACACGGATTGATTTTAACCTTTAATCTACGCTTTATCATAGTCGAAATTAGGGATTAGGTAGAAATTAGAAATTTTGAGAAATTGAGATTTAGACCTCAAATTGAGGTCGAATTTTGAAACTAATCACATAACCGGCTCGGGGGGGAATGTGTAGTCGAATTTTGGTATGAATCTCGGGTTTTGACCAAACGGGCCAAGGATTTGACTTTTTCCAAAAATATTAAAGATTGAATCTTTCTCACTTATGGGTAGTTTCTAAAACTTATTTTGAATTATTTGAACTATATTTGGTTAGATTTGATTGATTTGCAGGCTAATTCTAGATGAAAAGCTGCGGTTGAGCTTTGATTTGGTTGCGGAGTAAGGTAAGTGTCGTGGTTAACCTTGACTTGAGGGATTAAGACTTGTTAGCTTATTTTCTCAATTGAATAAGAGTCAATAAATAAGCCTGACTACACCTAGTGAAATTGTTTAAACCAATA
>ML313828.1:0-21286 GCA_005239505.1 Nicotiana paniculata
TGAATAAAACATGGTATTTGTGAGTCGATTATTGAGGCAAGGATGTCACACCTTTGTGCTTGATTTGTTTTAAATATTCTTGGTATAACGTATTAAGAGATTTGCTTAATAAGTTGTGTACATGAGTGTAGTGTGATTGCTCGAGGACGAGAAAATATTTAAGTGTGGGGTATTGATGCGAGGCTAGAATTCATAGTTTAACATGTTATATGCCTTACATTTTATGTGCGTTAAGGATAAAAACACACTTTTTATGTGCATAATGGAGTTTATTTCATGTGTAGGTGAATTGGAGATGGAAACCGAGCTAAATGGATGCAAATACGTCGAAAATACGCTTTAGAGTCGAAGAGGAGACACTCGGGCGAAAGGGGGGCGTTTGGCCCCTAAAGCCAGGCAGGCCCTGGCGTTAGGGGGGCCTTAGAGCCCAAACGCCAGGCCTGCCCTGGCCTTAGGGGGGCATTTGAGCCCAAACGCCCGGGTCGCAAGTTCGGTCAATTCCGAGTTTTGACGAGTTTAATGTTTTCCAGTTGGAACAGAAGTCTCCTACACATTTAGGGTTCACCCTAAACATATAAATAGACCCCAAAAACACAACTTGAGGGGATTCGGAATGGATTCGAAGGATTCAAGGAGAGAAAACCATTGAAGTGATAAAACATTGATTTCTACATCTTTTATTCATTACTTTGTAGTTCAATTATGCAATTTATTTTGGGTTTTATTCTTATGAACATGAGTAGCTTAATTCTTTAATCTAGGGTTTTGGTAGAACCCGTTGGGGATGAATTTGTTGTGAATTAATATAGTTTTGTTGATTAATCTCTATTTCTTCAACTACGTTCTTGTTGTAGTTGATTGAAAGGGCCCTCAATTAACTGTTCCTATTTATTATGTATCTACTTGAGAGAGAGTGCATATTTAGGTAGTTGTTTGAACAACATCACTCCCGGAGTATAGACGAAAGTCATAACCGAGGGTTTAGAGGTTGGATTAGANACAACTAGTAAAACTATAAGAAATATCCGAGAAAGAATTCACCAACGGGGGAAACCATAACCTTAGATCTTATTTATCATTGTTTACATTATATTGTTAGTTAATTGCTAGTTTATTAGTTTGTCGGTAGAAATAGTGAAACATTACAAATTGATATTCAAAAGTCATGAGAAAACTGATAAAGTAAAAGTTTTGTATTCTGGCGGCTTGATTGATACGCAAATTCCCTGTGGGATCGACTCTGGGCGTAATACCCCAGATTATATTTGCAACGTTCGCTTAGTCTTTTATAAGGCATAGTTGAGCATGATCAGTGGTCCAGTATGCGATCACATAACGTGTGTGCGGACCGCACAATTGGTCGCATACCTGGGCAGTGTGTTATGGATTCTTAGCCCATCTTGAGGGCCATTATGCGGTCAGATCTGCGAACTGCATGTCGGGAGTGCGATCGCATTCCTGACCGCATTCTTGTGTCGGGCCCTGTTTTTCCTAATTTTTAAAACCCGACCCCAGTTCATTAAAACACCCCTCCCCTTCATTTTTAACCATTTTTCTGAGATATTAGAGAGAGGAAAGACTGGGTTCTAGAGAGAGAAAGTCCCAACTTCATCAAATTGGTATTACTTCATCACTCAAGCTTGGAACTAATCAAGTAGAACACAAATTTCTTCACTCTAAGAGGTAAGCTTCCACACCATTAACCCTAAATTTCCAGATTTTTCTTAAAATGAAACATGGGTAGGATAGTTCATAAAGATGGGGTTAAGAATCTTGCATGCATGTACCCAGTTTACCATAATCTAGTAAGGGAAAAAGGGTTATTTAATCTAAAAGAACACCTAGTGCTTGGTAAATAGCTCAAATGAGTTCAAGACATGTTCATGGTTCCTAATTCTAAGTTTAAATGTGACGTATTTTGAATTAGATAAAAGGTGCTAGAAGGTCTGGTGATTTGAGATAGAAATTAAGGAAAGATCTCGATACGAGGTATGTATGGTTACTTTAACCTTTGTAGAATCCTCTTGTTGGGTCCGAGTGATCGTTATGTGTACCTTGTTTGGAAATATGTGAATTGATTGTTCAAACGTGTTGAGATGTAAGATTCTATTCTCTGATTGTCCTAGTTGATTGTCATGCTACCGTGCTATTTGAGGTTGTGAAAGGTGTTTGATGTGCCATTTCATTTTGTGAAGAGATCGTAAATGCTAAGGGGTATTGATATGAAAGGATGTGTAATGAACGAAAGATTCATAATGTGCCCAAATGTGGGAATGTGTAAAATAGCTAAAAGTCGTGCGTGGAAAGTAATGAAAAAAAGTATTGTGAAACGATGTAACTGAATTGGACGATTATAGAAACACCGTGTTCCTGATATTACTACTTGATAAGAGTTATGGTGCCTTGGGCCCGAATAAATAAGTTGTTGATATAAACTTGTATTCCTTGAAATGATGATTCTTGTGATGAAATTATTTGTGATTGTTGTTGTGAATTTAAATTGTCAGGCGGGGTCGGGTTGCGCGCCGCAACACGAAATAATAAGGTTGATGGGTTGTGGTGATAAGGGTGGCCGAGGTAATAAGGATGGAATGTGATCGTTATCATTACTGAAATGAAAATCTATGAGCTCTTGAATATGATGATGTTGTAAGGGGAAAAGGAGAGATTGTGAAACTTGTTTTATTTTTGTTGATTCCTTCCACTTGCATTGCTTAATTTGTTCTATTACTGTTTCTTACTAGTGTATTCGTTGATTGTACTTTGGATACAGTTTGTTTATACATACTAGTACTATTCCACAGTACTAACGTCCCTTTTACCGGGGGCACTACATCTTTTATATGGATGTAGGTGGGTCCATAGCAGGTTGCTCAGCTCACCATTAGTGGTACCTTCTCCTCATCCTTTTTCAGCTGTACTGGTAAGCCCCACTCCCTCTCGGGTCCATGTGTAGTTCATGCCATCTCCTTTTTGAGTATATTATTATTGTAAGGTATAGCTCGGTCCTTGTTGCCGGCAAGTATTGTATAAACTCCTAGTACTCTTAAAGGCTCCGTAGACACTATGTGGGTGTATATATATATTTTGGGCAGTGGTTGTATGTATTCGTAATCGTGGTCCGTATCTGGAAGCGTTGTATCTAATATGTATGAATTGGGAAATCTAGGACAATAATGTAACATGAAGGAAAAATTGGACTTACTATGGTAATCACGCACTTTTAAGCAAATCTCACTTTTTCACATAAATAATGTATGTTATAAACACGGGGAAACACGTTTGGTGAGAAAAGCAAATCAGGTTCGCTTGACCGGGGTCATCCGGTCGAGTGCCGGTCGCGTCCCTCGATTTTTGGCTGTGACAAACTTGGTGTCAGAGACTAGGGTTTTAAAAGTGTCCTACGATGTCTCGGAGCCTTGTCTAGTAGAGCCCTTCTTATCGGTGTGTTGTCGACCACATCTATAATTTGGGGGTTACATGGACATTTAGGAAACACCCTTTTTATTTTTATTCTATATCGTGCGGTGAAGTGGAAAGTGAGAATATTATTGCCTAACTAGTGCTCGGTTCAAAAATTTCAGTGATGGCACCAAAGAAGAGAGCTCGACTCGGCCTAGAGGCCAATGCCGCCCCAAGTGTGGCCGTAAATTCTGTACCCGATGGTGCGGGTGAGAGAGAATCTCCGACCTTGAATTCATATGGCCTATTTGTTCCAGATCAGAGTGTTCCTATTCCTACCGCGGCGGAGGGTGCTACAACCCCTCCCGCCGATATTCCTGATCCTTCTTCGGTTCCAGCTCCAGGTCCCGGTACTTCCAATGGGGACCTCAGAGGAGCTATTCATATGTTGACCCAGTTAGTGGCCGCTCAGGCCCGAAGATCTCATGTTTCCCCTGCGTCCTCTAGCGGACAGGGAGATTCCACCGGTTCCAGAGTTAACCAGTTTTTGCGGTTGGCCCCTCAAGAGTTCATAGGTATTGATCCAGAGGCCGATCCGCATAACTTTCTAGATGAAATGTACAAGATGCTTCGGGTTATGAAGGCTATAGAGTCAGATGGGGTTGAGTTAGCATCTTACAGGCTGAGGGGAGCAGCATATTCCTAGTTCGAGATATGGGAGGATTCCCGTGGGGAGGGAAGTCCTCCGGCGAGATGGGATGAGTTCGTTGATGCTTTTATGGATCACTTCTTTCCTACCATACTATGGCAGCCTGTGCTACGGATTTTGAGGTTCACAAGCATGGTAATATGAATGTGTGGGAGTACCACATGGAGTTCGTGAGGTTATCCAAGTACGCTCCTCAGTTGGTATCGACTATGGATGCCAGAGTTCAACGGTTTGTTCAGGGCCTCAGTCCCTTAGTTGTGAATGAAGCTTCTACATCTGCCTTGCACTCAGACATTAATTATTGTAAGATAGTGGGATTTGCCCAGATCACGTAGGCTAGAAAATTTAAGATAAGGTCGGAGAGGGAGAGTATTAGCAGGGCCCGGTCAGCGGGCCACTCGGGGAGTTCAGTTGGAGGAGGGAGACTAGTTCAGGGGAGAGGGTCATCCCAGTCTTATGCTCAGTCCTCATGTAGTGCGCCGCCATCAGTGCCATGTTATCAGCAGAGCAGTCATTGGGGCTAAGATTAGGTAGCAGGAGACCCCATCAGTCCGGTCGTCCAGGAGGGAGGTTCCAGCAGCAGAGGAGGGATATGTGCCCAAAATGTGGGATGTTATACCAATTCTTGTTACCTGGATATCCCCATATGATATCGGTGTGGGGTGAGAGGTCATATCCAGCAGGATTGTCGTGCGCCCAGTCAAGGCATGGGTAGTGGTTCTGCTCAGCCGTCCGGCTCTTCAGTTGTCGCATCTTCAGTACGTCCTCCTGCTCCAGCAGAGCATGGTGCAGTTAGAGGTGGGGCTCGTGGTAGAGGTGGACCCAGCCAGTTCTATGCTTTGAGTGCTCGCCAGAGTGCAGAGGCTTCCCCAGATATTGTTACAGGTATTCTCGATGTCCAAGCCCTTGATTATTATGCTCTTATTGATCAGCGGTCCTCCTTGTCCTACGTTACCCCATTTATTGCTTGAAGTTTTGGGATAGAACCCGAACAACTTCATGAGCCGTTCTCTGTGTCGACTCCGGTTGGTGATTCCATTGCAGCAGCACGAGTCTATAGGAATTGTGTTGTCACGGTGTGTGGTCGAGATACCACGGCCGATCTTATCGAACTTGGGATGGTAGATTTTTATGTTATCATGGGGATGGATTGGCTTTACTCGTGCTTTGCTAAACTCGACAGCCGAACCAGAATTATGAGACTAGAGTTTCGTAACAAGTCAGTTATTGAGTGGAAAGGGAATGGTGTGGTTCCGAAGGGTAGGTTTATTTCATATCTTAAGGCCTGAAAGATGATTAAAAAGGGGTGTATTTATCACTTGGTCTGGGTTGCGGACACCACTTCAGAAGTATCTGCCCCCGAGTCCGTTCTAGTCGTGAATGAGTTTCTTGAAGTGTTTCTGGAAGAGCTTCCAGGGATTCCACCAGATAGAGAGATCTATTTTGGGATTGATGTATTGCCAGATACGCAGCCAATATCTATTCCACCATACAGAATGGCGCCAACAGAGTTGAGGGAGTTAAATGAGCAGTTAAAAGACTTATTAGAGAAGGGGTTCATTCGGCCAAGTGTGTCGCCAAGGGGAGCTCTGGTTCTTTTCGTCAGGAAGAAGGATGGGTCGCTTTGGATGTGTATTGATTATCGGCAGCTCAACAAATTCACTATCAAAAACAAGTATCCACTGCCTCGGATAGATGATTTGTTCGACCAATTGCAGGGTGCGAGCTTCTTCTCCAAAATTGATTGACAGTCGGGATATGACCAGTTGAAGATCAGAGAGCATGATATTCCTAAGACCGCCTTCAGAACTCGTTATGGCCATTTTGAATTTTTGGTAATGTCCTTTGGACTGGCCAATGCTCCAGCGGCTTTCATGGATCTTATGAATTGAATTTTCAAACCGTTTCTGGACTCATTCGGGATTGATTTTATTGATGACATCCTTGTCTACTAGCGCAGTCAGGAGGATCATGCTAATCACCTTAGGGTAGTTCTGCAGACTCTTCACCAGCATCAATTGTATGCCAAGTTTTCAAAATGTGGATTTTGGTTGGAGTCAGTCACATTTTTAGGTCATGTTGTTTCTAGAGAAGGGATTGAGGTTGATCCCCAGAAGATCACAGTGGTGAAGGATTGGCCTAAACCAACGACCCCGACAGAGATTTATAGTTTCTTAGGTCTAGCCGGGTATTATCGGAGGTTTGTGGAGGGTTTCTCTACCCTCGCCTGCCCATTGACTAAATTGACGCAGAAGGCAACTAAGTTCCAATGGTCCGATGTTTATGAGAAGAGCTTTCAGGAATTGAAATCAAGATTGACTTCAGCACCGGTATTAACTTTGCCGGAAGGAATGAAGGGATTTGTGGTTTATTGTGATGCTTCAAGGGTTGGTTTGGGATGTGTGTTGATGCAACACGGGAAGGTTATAGCTTATACTTCCAGGTAACTCAACAATCACCAGAAGAATTATCCGACGCATGATTTAGAACTCGCGGCAATTGTGTTTGCATTAAAAATTTGGCGGCACTATATGTATAGGGTCCATGTGGACGTGTTCTCATACCACAAGAGTCTCCAATATTTTTTCAGGCAGAAGGTATTAAATTTAAGGCAGCGGCGATTGTTAGAATTTCTTAAGGATTATGATATGAACATTCTGTATGAAAAGAGGTGTGGCGGACTTTGTATCTAAATGTCCGAATTATCAGGAAGTGAAGGCCGAGAATCAGATGCCTGGTGGGTTAACTCAGCTTATGGATATTCCAATATGGAAATGGGAAATGATCAACATGTATTTAGTGGTAGGGTTACCTCGCACTCAACGTAAGTTCGACTTGATTTGGGTGATAGTGGATCGACTCACGAAATCAGCTCACCTCTTGCCGGTCAAGTCCACCGATACTACATAATAGTACGCTCAATTGTATACTGAGGAAATAGTCAGGCTTCATGGTACTCCAGTTTCTATTATTTCAGACCGAGGAGCCCAGTTCACAGCTAATTTTTGGAGGAAATTTCAGCAAGGTTTGAGTACTCAGGTAAATCTCAGCACAGCTTTCCACCCGCAGACTGATAGTGAGGCGGAGCGGACTATTCAAACACTTGAAGATATGTTACGGGCTTGTGTATTGGACTTCAAGGGTAGTTGGGATTATCATTTACCGCTTATCGAATTTTCTTACAATAACAACTTTCACGCTAGTATTCAGATGGCCCCATTTGAGGCATTGTACGGAAGGAGGTGTAGATCTCCGATTGGGTGGTTCGAGGTTGGTGAAGCAGAATTGTTAGGGCCAGATCTTGTGCACCAGGCATTGGAAAAGTCAGAGTCATTTGGGAGAGAATTAAAACCGCTCAAATCCGTCAAAAATCCTATGTGGACGTTCGTCGAAGAGAATTGGAATTCCAAGTTGATGATTGGGTATTCTTGAAGGTATCTACCACAAAGGGAGTGATGCGGTTTGGGAAGAAAGGGAAATTGAGCCCGAGGTATGTCGGGCCATATCGGATTGCTCAAAGGATAGGACAAGTGGCTTATAGGTTGGAATTACCTCCTGAATTGTCATTAGTGCACCAGGTGTTCCACGTGTCCATGTTGAAGAAAGTGGTTGGAGATCCATCAGCTATCGTGCCAGTTGAGACGATTGAGGTTAATGAAGAATTATCATATGAGGAGGTTCCGGTTGCTATTCTTGATAGACAAGTCCATAGATTGAGGAACAAAGAAATTGCTTCAGTTAAAGTATTGTGCGAAGTCAGTGCATTGTTGAAGCCACGTGGGAGGCGGAAAATGAGATAAAAGAAAGATATCCCCATTTGTTTGAATAAGTCTAGTAGTGATGTCTGAACCCTCTCCTCTAAGAAAATTATACTTTACGTTCGGTTTTGTGCAAAAGCACCCCATCTTCCCCTAATTGCCTTATTGTTGTAATTTCCCAAAGTGTGCTAAAACCGAACTCGCTGTTCTATTTGGGGTAGTGTGCAACTCTTGAGGTAAATGAAAGTTTTGTTGAACATATGTGCTAGGCAAGTGATTAATGGTAGAATAGGTTGATAATCATTAACTGAAATGAATATGGTATATTGAGGTGATTGGGTTGTATGAGACTCATTAAAACGACCAAGTTATGTGCAAAAAGTGAACCAGGAGAATATTTGTGGTATAAGAGGAAAGAACTATGTGTAGTTGACAAAATGATTGAATATCTGCAAATTCTTGGAGTATTAACATTGTGTGTAAGTTATTGGGTGATTAAAACTGTGTAATGGTGCTTGGAAATGTGTTTCGGGGGCTCTCTGACAGGTAGATAGGTCTAATTACAAAGGAAACTCTGGCGAAATATTTTCTGAAATACTGGAGTTCGTGAAAATCTGGAAGTTGCATATCATGCTTTCAAAACGAAATGATTTCCAAAACTCTCATTCGAGGAAGAATGATTTTTAAGGGGGGGAGGATGTAAGGTCCCGTAAAATTTTCTTGTTTAAAAATAATGCTGAACGAGTCCTCGAGTTGTCTTATTGTGGGAATCTTTGAAGCAGACCTAAATTGAGTAAAAAGTACCCCGAGACTTAAAGAATATAATTTTCCAGAAAGTAGGTGTTATGCGACGCACTATGCGATTGCACAACGTGTATGCGGACCGCATAATGGTCGCATACCTAGGTAGATCACTGCCCAATTTGAAGTCAACTATGCGGTCCAGTATGCGATCGCATAACGTGTATGCGGACCGCATAATGGTCGCATACCTAGGTAGATCACTGCCCAATTTGAAGTCAACTATGCGGTCCAGTATGCGATCGCATAACGTGTATGCGGACCGCACAATTGGTCGCCTACCTGGGCAGTGTGTTCTAGATTCTTGGCCCATCTTGAGGGCCATGATGCGGTCAGATCTGCGAACCAAATGTCAGGAAATGCGATCGCATTCCTGGCCGCATTCTTGTGTCGGGCCCTGTTTTTCCTCATTTTTACAACCTGGCCCCAGTTCATTAACCACCCATCCCCTTCATTTTTAACCATTTTTCTGAAATATTAGATAGAGGAAAGAGTGGGTTCTAGAGAGAGAAAGTCCCAACGTCATCAAATTGGTCTTCCTTCATCACTCAAGCTTGGAACTAATCAAGTAGAACACAAATTTCTTCACTCTAAGAGGTGAGATTCCACCCCATTAACCCTAAAATTGCAGATTTTTGTTAAAATGAAACATGGGTAGGATAGTTCATAAAGATGGGGTTAATAATCTTGCATGCATGTACCCAATCTACCATAATCTAGCAAGGGAAAATAGGTTGGGGTAACCTTTCACTAAAAAGGGGATATTTAATCTAAAAGAACACCTAGTGCTTGGTACAAAGCTCAAATGAGTTCAAGACATATTCATGATTCCTAATTCTAAGTTTAAATGTGCCGTATTGTGAATTAGATAAAAAAGTGCTAGAAGGTCCGGTGATTTGAGATATAAATTAAGGAAAGATCCTGATACGAGGTATGTATGGCTAACTTTAACCTTTGCAGCATCCTCTTGTTGGGTCCGAGTAATCGGTATGTGTACCTTATTTGGAAATATGTGAATTGATTGTTCAAACATGTTGAGACGTAAGATTCTATTCTTCGATTATCCTAGTTGATTGTCATGCTACCGTGCTATATGAGGTTGTGAAAGGTGTTTGATGTGCCTATTTCATTCTGTGCAAAGCACGTAAATGCTAAGGGGTATTGATATGAAAGGATGTGTAATGAACGAACGATTGATAATGTGCCCAAATGTGGGAATGTGTAAAATAGCTAAAAGTCTTTCGTGGAAATTAATGAAAAAGAGTATTGTGAAACGATGTAACTGAATTGGACGATTATGGCAACACCCTTTTCGTGAAATTACTACTCGATAAGAGTTATGGTGCCTTGGGACCGAATAAATAAGTTGTTGATATGAACTTGTATTCCTTGAAATGATGATTCTTGTGATGAAATTGTTTGTGATTGTTGTTGTGAATTTAAGTTGTCAGGCGGGGTCGGGTTGGGCGCCGCAACACGAAGTAATAAGGTTGATGGGTTGTGGTGATAAGGGTGGCCGAGATAATAAGTAGGGAAATCATTCTAATTTACCCAATATTCGACATTCTTGAGAAATTCCAAAAACTCCCACTCCGGGCCCACATGCTCAGATTCCGAAAATTCTCGAGGGGATCATTCACCCGAAGCCTAAGGATCATAATTACGTTATTTTTCTGGAATGCATGGAAAGATTGGGTGGCTTATCAAATTCTTAAGAGCCCTAAATTGTACTACCCAATTCTTGATTTTTTTTTTATGTGTTAGTAATCAGTTCTAGTCGAATTCCATGTAAAGATTTAGGAAAATAGAGAGGAATTACTCAGCTTAGCACTATTTAGGTCGTGGTGGTGCTGCTCAAGCTTGGAGGTCCTCTAATGGAGTTTGTGCGTGAGAAAAATGAATAAAATACTGTGTTTTAGACATTTAAAGGGGTCTGCCTACAGGGGTTTCCGCACCTCCGACCCAGTGACCGCATCTGCGGTCCCGCACCAGCGAGGAAATAACCGCACCTGGAGAAAATGGCTAGGGGGCTGGCGATCGCACCAGCGGAAGATTTTCTGCACTAGCAGACCCGCCCCTACGGAAATGGTTCCGCACCTGCGAAGGATGGGGGCCCCCTGGATTTCCGCACCTGCAAGGCTAGGACCACAGGAGCGGTCCCGCACCAACAGCTGGGCAACCACACCTGCGGTCGCACCAGCAACAGCTGCATAAGCAGTTGTTTTAGCTGGTTTTTGGCATCGTTAGGTGCCCCGGAGGCCCCTGGGCCAACCCGAGCCCTAATCCAAATATACCAACGAGTCCAAAATCATAATACGGAGTCGCTCGAGCCTTCAGAACACCAAAAACAATGCTAAAACTCAAAATCACACCCCCAAACCCCAAGAACCAAACTTAGAAATTTTCAGTTTTCTAGACTTCGCTCACGACGCGCCGAACGGACCTATACAACTCGGAATGACCTCAAATTTTGCAGGCAAGTCATAATTAACATAACGGAACTATTTCCGATCTCAGAATTCTTTTTGGACCTCGATAACACAAAAAAACGTCCCAAACCAAAATATGAACTTAAGGAACTTCTTATTTCAATATTGGGCACCGAAATGCCACCGGGTCATCAGAAACCCAATCCAAACATACGCTCAAGTCCGAAATCATCACATGAAGCTACCGGAATCGACGAAACTTGATTCCGGGCTTGTTTACCCAAAATGTTGACCGAAGTCAAACTTGGCCTTAAAGGGCAGCCTTAAGGAACCAATTGTTCCTATTTCACTCAAAACACCTACGAATCCCGGACCACAGTCCCCGCAAGTCGTAAATCATAAAATGCCGCGATGGGAAGTTTCATTTAGGGGAACGGGGTTCGATAACACAAAACGACAGGTCAGGTAGTTACATTCTCCACCTCTTAAACAAATGTTCATCCTCGAACGAGTCTAGAATCATACCTGAAGTGCTGAATAAGTGTGGATATCTGCTCCGCACGTCCTCCTCGGACTCCCAGGTCGCCTCCTCAACTAGTTGGCCCCTCCACTGGACCTTTACGGCAGAAACTCTCTTGGACCTCAACTGGCGGTCCTGTTTATCAACAATAGCAACTGGCTCCTCCTCATAGCCTAACCTCTCATCCAACTGAATAGTGCTGAAATCGACCACATGAGATAATTCAGCGTGCTACCTCCAAAGTATGGATACATGAAAAACTAGGTGAACTCCTGATAAGCTGGGAGGCAAGGCCAGCTCATAAGCCACCTCCCCTACTCACCTCAACACCTCGAATGGACCTATAAACCTTGGGCTCAGCTTTCCCTTCTTCCCAAACCTCATAATACCCTTCATAGGTGAAACTTTAAATAGGACCCTATCTCCCTCCATAAATGATACATCGCGCGCCCTCTGATCCGCGTAACTCTTCTGTCTGGAATGTGTTGTACGGAGTCTCTCCTTAATCAACTTCACTTTCTCCAAGGCATCCCTCACCAGGTCAGTGCCAAATAACTTAGCCTCGCCAGGCTCAAACCACCCGATAGGGGAACGACATCTCCGACCATACAAAGCCTCAAATGATTCCATCTCAATGCTGCACCGATAACTATTATTGTAAGCAAACTCGACCAAAGCCAAGAATTGGTCCCACTGAAACCCGAAATTAATCACATATGCCCTGAGCATGTCCTCCAATATCTGAGTTGTACGCTCTGACTGACCATCAGTCTGAGGATGAAATGTTGTGTTGAGGTCTATCTGGGTGCTCATCTCACTATGCAATGCTCTCCAGAAGTGCGAGGTGAACTGAGGGCCTCGATCTGATATGATGGACACTGGCACACCATGCAACCGGACTATCTCCCGAATGTAGATTTGGGCCAACCTCTTAGATGAATATGTAGTAGCCACTGGAATGAAATGGGCCGATTTGGTCAATCTATCCACAATGACCCAAACCGCGTCAAACTTCCGCGAAGTCCGAGGAAACTCAACCACAAAGTCCATAGCAATGTGCTCCCATTTCCACTCAGGAATAGGCATCTTCTAAAGTAGGCCTCCTGGCCTCTGGTGCTCATACTTAACCTGCTGTCAATTAAGGCACCTATTCACGTACCCTACAATGTCCTTCTTCATTCGCCTCCGCCAGAAATGCTGCTTCAAATCACGATACATCTTTGTAGCACCAGGGTGAATAGAATATCGAGAACTGTGTGCCATTTCTAGAATCCTCTCCCTCAGGACATCAACATTAGGAACACATAGGCGGCCCTAAAGTCTCAGAACACCATCCTCCCCAATAGTAACCTCCTTGGCCTTACCCTGAACCACTGTCTCCCGAAGCTCTGCCAAGCACGGATCATAGAACTGTCGGACCTTAATCTCTCCTAATAATGAAGAGTGAGCAACCACATGTGCCAAAACTCGACGAGGCTCTGAAAGATCTAATCTCACCAGGCGATTGGCCAAGGGCTGAATGTCCAAGGCTAGAGGTCTCTCCTCCGCTGCAATATAAGCCAAGCTCAAAGCATCTGCCACCACATTAGCCTTGCCCGGGTGATAAAGAATGGTGATATCTTAATCCTTCAACAACTCAAGCCATCTGCGCTGCCTCAAATTAAGATCCTTTTGTTTGAATAAGTGTTGTAAGCTGTGGTGGTCTGTATAAACCTCACAGGACATTCCATAACTCCATACAAATAGTGCCTCCGGATCTTAATAGCATGAACAATCGCCGCCAACTCCTAATCCTGCACAAGGTAATTCTTCTCATGAACCTTCAGCTAGTGGTAAGCATAAGCAATAACTCTCCCCTCCTGCATCAACACGCACCCCAAGCCAATGCGTGAAGCGTCGCAATACACCTTGTATCTCCCAGAACCGGATGGCAATACTAGAACTGGCGCTGAGGTCAATGCTGCCTTGAGCTTCTGAAAGCTCGCCTCACACTCGTCAGACCATTGAAATGGGGAATTCTTATAAGTCAATCTAGTCAATGCAGTTGCAATAGAAGAGAAACCCTCCGAAAATCGGCGATAATAACCTGCTAGGCCCAAAAAGCTCCTGATATCTGTAGCTGAAGTAGGACACGACCAACTATGAACTGCCTCGATTTTCTGAGGATCAACCTTGATACCCTCTCCGGATACCACATGCCCCAAAAATGCAACGAAATCCAACCAAAACTCACACTTGGAGAACTTGGCATATAGCTTCTATTCTCGCAAGGTCTTGAGCACAACTCTCAAATGCTGCTCATGCTCCCCCAGGCTACGGGAGTAAATCAAAATGTCATCAATGACGACAATGACGAAGGAATCAATATACGGCCTGAACACCCTATTCATCAAGTCCATAAAGGCTTCTGGGGCGTTAGTCAGGCCAAAAGACATCACCATGAACTCATAATGGCCATATCTCGTACGAAAAGCAGTGTTCGGAACATCTGAAGCCCGAATCCTCAACTGGTGATACCCTGATCTCAAGTCAATCTTAGAAACCACACGAGCACCCTGCAACTGGTCAAACAAACCATCAATGCGCGGCAAGGGATACTTGTTCTTGATGGTAACCTTGTTCAACTAGCGTTAGTTAATACACATCCGCATAGATCCATCCTTCTTTTTCACAAATAGAACAGGAGCACCCCACGGTGACACACTCGGTTTGATGAACCCCTTAGCAAACAAATCCTCAAGTTGAGTATCTGGGGCTAAATCAATGTAGAAATTGATATCACGGTCCGGAGGCATGCCCGGAAGATCTGAAGGAAATACATCAGCAAACTCCCGAACAACCGGCACAGAATCAATAATCGGAGACTCGGTGGTGGTGTCCCGCACGTAAGCTAAATAGACTAGAAAACCCTTCTCGACCATATGTCAAGCCTTCAAGAATGAAATAACCCGGCTGGACGCGCTAACTGAAGAACCCCTCCACTCCAGCCCAGGAGACTCAGGCATGGATAAAGTAACTGTCTTGGAATGGAAATCGAGCACGGCATGATAAGGAGATAGCCAATCCATGCCTAGAATAACCTCAAAATCAACCATGTCGAGCAATAAAAGGTCAACTCTGGTCTCAAACTCACAGAAGGTGATCACACAAGACCGATACACCTGGTCTACCACCACAGAGTTTCCCACAAGAGTGGACACATATATAGGAGATCCCAAAGACTCTCGAGAGACATCTAGAAAAGGAGCGAATAAGGCTGAAATATATGAATAAGTAGATCCTGGATAAAACAATACTGAAGCCTCTCTACCACAAACTGAGATAATACCTGTAATCACGGCGTCTGAGGCCACTGCATCTGATCTGGCCAGAATGGCATAAAACCTGGCTGGAGCACCTGAAGGCTGAGCTCCCCCATAACGAGCTGGAGCTGACTGACCCCCTCCGGTCTGGCCTCCCCCTGTAGGACAGCCCCTACCAACCTGACCCCCACCTCTAGGCGATCGAACTGCTGGTGCTGAAATCGCGGGCTGGTGACTCTGCTGCACGGCCTTGCCCCGATAGTTGGGACAATCCTTCCTGATGTGGCCTAAGTTCCCACACCCGAAGAACCTCATAAATGACATATTTTGCTGACCCGAAGTGGATCCTAAATGGCCAGAGGGAAATGAGAGCCCTCAGGCATATCACTGAAATAAAGATTGAAGGATCTCTGATGACTAGAATGACCAGTGGGAGAACCCTAAATAGCTGGAGGTCGATAGGAGTGCTCTGGCATGGCACTGAACTGGGGCCTAACTAGGACACCTCAGGGAGGTGGTGGAGATGCTTCATATGAAGGCCTGCTGGACCGACCGCCTCCAAACTAACCCCTTCCCCTAGCTGGAGCACCCCTGAAATCACCTGTAAATCTGTCCCTCTTGCCCTGGTGACCCTGCTCCATGCTCCTCATTCGGTATCCCTCAATCCGTCGAGCTATCTCGACCACAAGCTGGTACGGGGTACCCATCTCCACCTCTCGAGACATGGTGGACCTAATACCTGGATGCAACCCTGCCACAAACCTCCGAACTCTCTCAGCATCGGTGGGTAATAACATAAGAGCATGGCGTGACAGCTCTAAAAATCTGGCCTCATAATCCGTCACGGACATCTACCTCTGCTTTAACCGCTCAAACTAACCCCTCAGCTCCTCCCTCTCAGAGGGTGGAATATATCTATCCAAGAACATCTGTGTGAACTGCTCCCAAGTGATAGTAGGAGAATCGACTGGCCTACTGAGAATATAAGACTGCCAACACCTGCGAGCTCTGCCTTCTAACAGGGAATGCAGTGAAATCCACTCCATGGGACGCTAGGATCCCCATGTTGTGCAGTCTATCCCTGCATCTATCAATGAAATCCTGGCATCCTCACCTCGCTCAGCCACGAAGACCAGAGGGCATAAGCGGGTCCATCTATCTAACATCTAATGCCGGTCGCCACCCAAAACTGGTCTGGGCTCTGGTGCTGCCGCTACAGGCTGGGCATCATCCACGGGTAGTGTACCCGGGGTAGGATGTACTGCTGTTGTCGAACCTGTGGCTTGGGCAGTAGGGGTCTGGGCTCCCTCTCCCACCTGTGAAGTGACAGGATCTGCTGGAAATAAACCAGCTTGGGACATGGTGTCTATGAATCTCATCATACTGCCCATGGCTGCCTGGAAGCCTATCGCCATCATAAATTCTACGGGTGATGGATCTGCTGGAGGCACCTCATCCTGCTCCTCTAATATAGGGTCCTCTGGTGGCGGGACCGGTATAGCTCTAGGTCGCCCTCGTCCCCTACCACGGGTAGGTAGCCTACCCCTGACCCTACCACGGCCTCGAGCGGCGGGGGCATCACCCTCTCCCGGATCAGGAACATGAGATGCACGCGTCATCACCATATGTGAGAGAATAGAAGAATGAATTTAGTAAATCATGGGCTGCACGATAGAGTAAGAACAAGTAGAGGTTTCCTAACACCCTGTAGCCTACTGAAGATAAGTACAGACGTCTCCGTACCGAACCGCAAGACTCTACTGGGTTCACCCGGTACTCGTGAGACTTACGTGAACCTAGTTCTCTGATACCACATCGTCACGACCCAAATTCCCAGACGGGTCGTGATGGCGCCCAACAACGGGGTTAGGCAAGCCAACATGAATTACACCAAGTGTTATCCTTCCCATTTGATTAATAATTCCAACATTTACCAGTTTTAAACATTTATTAACATGATAATAGCATGTGTCATAAAAATAAAGCCATCTAATACATGAGCCAAAAGATAAGCATATGTATAAATATACAGCCCCTAACCCAAAATATACGCTAAGTGTGTGCCAGGAACTAGTGCCACGAGTATCACGGGCAACTATCTGAATATACAAGGATAACATATATATACACACACACAATCCCATAGTCTCAATGAAATAGACGGGAAAATGACAAAAGGAGACTCCAGGGTGCTGCTAGAGTTCGTCAGGAAGAGCAGCTCACCGCGAAGTCGAATCAGCCCAATCAGTATCTAACACCGGCCAGATAATCAGATGTACCAGCCTCCTGACTTGTATAGTCAAGTACAGAAGAAGAATAAGTGCAGCATGAGTCTATAATAAATATGTACCTAGTGAGTATCCCGCCCAAACTCGAAAGAGTAGTGACGAGAGGTTGACTAGGTAATCACTAAGGTCCGGCAATATAATATATGACGAAGTATGGCTAAAGCAATAGGCATGGGAAAACAGTGAGCAACAAGTATGTAGAAAATAACGAAAACCAAATAATAACTGAAAAAGGGACAGCAAGGTACCAAAATCTTCTATTAACCAATACCTGACACTGCAATTTTTATTAAGTGACTCAAACTCAAGTGATCATACACATACCAGGACAGGACAACCGGCCGGAGTCATAAGGGTGGCCATATAGACTGAGGTCATAAGCTATCCCACGATCGCGAATCGTACCTGCGACTTGCGTGCTGACTCGTAATAATAAGCTATCCCACGATCGCCCATCATCCCTGCGACTCGTGTGTTGACTCGATATAATAAGCTATCCTACGATCGCGCATGATCCCTGCGACTCATGTGCTGACTCGATAATAATAATAAGCTTACCCACGGCCGCACATCATACATGCGGCTCGTGTGCTAACTCGATATCAACTGTATATATATAAGTACATGTGTGTACCACTCAACAGTGAAATCAACAGGACTGTGTCAATACCATGGATAGCCAACTGGGATCTAAATCATAATGTTTCATGTTTCCATATCATCTCAACAATAATTTCAACTCTTAACACATAAAAGGTACAAATAAGGCCCATAGTGGCATGCTCATGAGTCCTAAAGCTACCCGATATAGCAATATAGTCGCCACGTACGCACTCTCATCACTTGGTACGTACGCGGCCCCCACAACATGTATACGTAGCAAACAAGGAACCTATAGTGACATTTCCCCCTTACAAGGTTGGAAAGGAGACTCACCTCGCGACGAAACCACCCCTCGGATCAAGGATGCGCCCGAATCTTCGAAATCTAACCTCGACAGCTCACAACTAGCCAAATATAGTTTAATGACATCAATGCAAGGTCAAAGTAGGGAAATCATTATAATTTACCAAAAATTCAACATTCTTGAGAAATTCCAAAAAATCCAACCCCAGGCCCACATGCTCGGATTCCAAAAATTCTCGAGGGGATCACTTACCCGAAGCCTAAGGATCATAATTACGTCATTTTTATGGAATGCATGGCTAACATTGGGTGGTTTACCAAATTCTTAAGATCCCTAACTTGTAATACCCAAATTTTGATTTTTTTTTTTATGTTTTAGTAATCAATTCTAGTCGAATTCCATGTAAAGATTTAGGAAAATAGAGAGGAATTACTCACCTTAGCACTATTTAGGTCGTGGGGGTGCTGCTCAAGCTTGGAGGTCCTCTAATGAAGTTTGTGCATGAGAAAAATGAAGAAAATCCTGTGTTTTAGACATTTAAAGGGGTCTACCTACAGGGGTTTCCGCACTTGCGACCCAGGGACCGCACAAGCGGTCCTGCACCAGCGAGGAAATATCTGCACCTGCGGAAAATGGCGAGGGGGCTGGGGATCGCACCAGCGGAAGATTTTCCGCCCCAGCGGACCTGCCTCTGGGGAAATAGTTCTGCACCTACGAAGGCTGGGGGCCCCCTGGATTTCCGTACCTACGGCTGGGCAACCACACTTGCGGTCGCACCAGTAACAGATGCACCAGCAGTTGTTTTAGCTGGTTTTTCGCCTCGGTAGGTGCCCGGGAGGAACCAAGCCCACCTAAGCCCTAATACAAATATACCAATGAGTCCCAAATCATTATATGGACTCGCTCTAGCCTTCAGGACACCCAAAACAATGCTAAAACTCTAAATCACACCCCCAAATCCCAAGAACCAAACTTTGAAATATTCATTTTTTTAGACTTCGCTCACGACGTGCCGAACCGACCTATACAACTTGGAATGACCTCAAATTTTGCAGGCAAGTCATAATTAACATAGAGGAACTTTTCCCGGTCTCAAAATTCCATTCGGGCCTCTATAACAAAAAACACGTCCCAAACCAAAATATGAACTTAAGGAACTTCTTATTTCAATATTGGGCGCCGAAATGCCCCCGGTTCATCAGTAACCCAATCTGAACATATGCCTAAGTCCGAAATCATCACACGAAGCAACTGGAAGAAACTCGATTCCGGGGTCGTTTACCCAAAATGTTGACCGAAGTCAAACTTGGCCTTCAAGGCCAACCTTAAGGAACCAATGGTTCCTATTGCACTCAAAACACCTCCGAATCTTGGACCACCAGTCCCCGCAAGTCATAAATTATAAAATTCCGCTATGGGAAGTTTCATTTAGGGGAACGGGGTCCGATAACGCAAAACGACCGGTCGGGTCGTTACAACCTTTCGTCTCTTTGTTCATTTCACTATAGATTTTGTAATACTCTACCGTTTTCATCAATGTATCATGCCTTATTCATAATGCTTCCTTCTATCTCTTCTTATTACTCTGCTAATGTTTCTCTATATCCATTTTCTTGTGAAAACATCAATACGAAATTCTTTCGCTTTTAGCTTTCCCTTGCTCCATCCAGTGGCTCTTTAAGTTGCTTAACATTCTCGCTTTACTAGGGACGCGAGCCACACTAAGGTAATATGTATCCCTTCAAGTCTTATAGTGCATGTCTTTGTAGTACTCATATCTGGCTTAAATATTTTAAAGTGTACCATTTGGGTGTCTCACAAGGAGATCTATTAGCACATTTGCAATATCCTTCAGAAATTCCAACTGTAACAACCAATTAATCCATAATATCTTCTTATACTACTTCTATTAACCCCCATAGCGCTTTTCTTGAATGGGTGCGACCAATTTTATATACCTATATTACTATGGAATATAACTCAAAAAGCTTATGTGCCTCTTCCTGAATTATAGACACTGTTAACCTTTGTTAACTGGATGCCTCGTACCATTCTTTATCTTGCTTCTTTTGCTTGTTGAAACTTGTATTTATCTTCTTAATCTCTCATTGTCTTTCACCATAGAGGTGGATAGGCATTATTGCCTTAAGGCTCCTTATCAAGAGGCTTGCACCTTGCAGTACGCACATGATCTTCTGGAGACCTCATACTTACTTACCATAAGCATGATACAAAGTCGAGTTCCTCTAATTCAACACTTCCACAACTATATCTCTTATCGATCATCTTTCTAAACGTAGACATTGTCTTATTACAAAATAAAATAGAAGTTTGGGACTTGAATTCTTATAAATGAGCTCTACAACTCGATCTAGAGTAAGAAGAAAGAGTAACAATATTAAATGCCCTGTAGCCTCCTGCTTATAAGTGTGGTGCACGACACACCCATACACAAGACTCTACTACATACGGCTTGTAAACTCCATAGGACAGAACTACTCTAATACCATTTTTGTCACGACCCAAACCGATGGGCCGAGACGGGCACCCGGTACCTTACCCAACCGAGTACCAATGTAACATATCTTTCTTATTACATCATTACATACACATGACATACGGGCCTAATTGGCCAACATAATCCTTTATAAACCCAAAACATATGTCGGCCAGTCCATACAATCCTTTATATACACGATATATGTATACAAGCCTCTAAGAGTACCTAAATATCATAAAGGTTGGGATAGAGTCCCGCCTTACCGAACAATACGTGTCTGAATCATACTAACCAACGAGCAACTCCGAAGCAATTAGAGCGCACCAACATCTTCCGCTGAGCTGATAGCCTACTTGGAGGGCTCTCGACCTTTCTATCAGGACCTGCGGGCATGAAACGCAGCGTCCCCGGGCAAAAGGGACGTCAGTACGAATAATGTACCAAGTATGTAAGGTACATAAATAAATACATAGGAGACATGGAAGAGATATAGAGTAATTGACTCAACATGTATGTCTGGATAACTCTGTAAATAATAAATCACGTTTAGCATCATGCATATGTGTATGAATGTCATGTCGTGCATAGGCATATTTTTCATAACCTTATCAGCCTCTGAGGGCATCCCATCATATCATATCGGCCATTGTGGGCAAAATCATCATCGTAT
>ML313829.1:2890-17463 GCA_005239505.1 Nicotiana paniculata
TGGTACCGGATCCATAACAAGGCGTCCGGCCTGGACCATGGATGGCGATAATACAGGCACGATTGGCGAAATTCCAGTTTAATTGCCATAGAATCCCAAAAAATGTAACTTGATCATTTGGAAGCGTTGGTTATGGTTCCTTGGGTCATATTTTATATCCCGGACAAACATCATGCGATCCGGTACCGGCTCCGTACCAAGACATCTGGCCTGGACCATGGCAGGCGATAATACAGGCACGACTATCGGAATTCCAGTTTAATTGCCATAAAATGCCAAAAAATGTAATTTGATCATCTCGAAGCGTTGGTTATGGTTCCTTGGGTCGTATTTGATGTCCTGGAGAAATATCATGTGATCCGGTAACGGCTCCGTACCAAGGCGTCCAGGTTGGAAGATGGCAGGCGATAATTAGGAACGAGAGGAACTCCAGTTTAATTGCCATAAAATACAAAAAAAATGTAACTCGATCATTTCGAAGCGTTGGTGATGGTTCCTTGGGTCGTATTAGATGTCCTAGAAAAATATCAAGATATCCGGTACCGGCTCCGTACAAGGTCATTCGGCGTGGACCATGGCAGGCGATAATACAGGCATGATTGGCGGAATTCATGTTTAATTGCCATAAAATGCCATAAAATGTAACTTGATCATTTCGAAGCGTTGGTTATGGTTCCTTGGGTCATATTTCATATCTCGGACAAATATCATGCGACTCGGTATCGGCTCCGTACCAAGGCGCCCGGCCTGGACCATGGCAGGCGATAATACAGGCACGATTGGCGTAATTCCAGTTTAATTGCCATAAAATTCCAAAAATTGTAACTTGATCATTTCGAAGCGTTGGTTATGAATCCTTGGGTTGTATTTGATGTCCTGGAAAAATATCACGCAATTCGGTACCGGCTACGTACCAAGCCGTCCGACCTGGACCATAGAAGGAGATAATGCAGGAACGACTTGGCGGAATTCTAGTTTAATTACCATAAAATGTCAAAAAACGTAACTTGATCCTTTCGAAGAGTTGGTTATGGTTTCTTGGGTTGTATTTGATGTCTCGGAAAAATATCATGCAATCCGGTACCGGATCTATACCAAGGCGTCCGGTTTGGACCATGGATGGCGATGATACAGGCACGACTGGCTCAATTCCAGTTTAATTGCCATAAAATGACAAAAAATGTAACTTGATCATTTCGAAGTTTTGATTATGGTTCCTAGGGTCATATTTGATTTCCTTGACAAATATCATGTGATTCGATACCGACTACGTACCACGGCGTCTGGCCTGGACCATGGCAGGCGATAATAAAGGCACGAGTTGGCGGAATTCCAATTTAATTGCCATAAAATGCCAAAAAGTGTAACTTGATCATTTCGATGTTTTGGTTATGGTTCTTTGGGTCTTATTTTATGTCCCGGACAAATATCATGCAATTCGGTACCGGCTACGTACCACGGCATCCGACCTGGACCATGGCAGGCGATAATACAAGCACGACTTGGCGTAATTCTAGTTTAATTGCCATAAGATGCCAAAAAATGTAACTTGATCATTTAGAAGAGTAGTTTATGGTTCCTTGGGTTGTATTTAATGTCCTGGTAAAATATCATACGATCCGGTACTGGCTCCAAACAAAGGCGTCCGGCCTGGACCGTGGATGGCGATAATACAGGCACGACTGGCGAAATTCAAGTTTAATTTCCATAAAATTCCCAAAAAATGTAACTTGATCATATCGAAGCATTGGTTATGGTTTCTTGGGTCATATTTAATGTCCCGGACATATATTATGCGACGCGGTACCGGCTCCGTACCAAGGCGTCCGGCCTGGACCATGGCAGGCGATAATACAGGCACAACTGGCGGAATTCTAGTTTAATTGCCATAAAATGCCAAAAAAAGCAACTTGACCATTTCGAAGTGCTGGTTATGGTTCCTTGGGTAATATTTCATATCTCGGACATATATCATGCGACCCGATACCGTCTTCGTACCTAGGTGTCCGGCATGGACCATTGCAGGTGATAATACAGGCACGACTGTCGGAATTTCAGTTTAATTGACATAAAATGCCAAAAAATGTAAATTGATCATTTTGAAGCGTTGGTTATGGTTCCTTGGGTCATATTTAATGTCCCGCACAAATATAATGCGACCTAGTACCATCTCCGTACCAAGGAGTCCGGCCTGGACCATGGCAGGCGATAATATAGGCACGACTAGCGGAATTCCAGTTTAATTTCCATAAAATGCAAAAAAATGTAACTTGATCATTTCGAAGCGTTGGTTAGAGTTCCTTGGGTCGTATTTGATGTCCCATAAAAATATCATGTGATCCGGTAATGGCTCTGTACCAAGGCGTCCGGCCTGGTCTATGGCAGGCGATAATACAGGCACGACTAGTGAAATGCAAGTTTAATTGCCATAAAATACTTAAACATTTAACATGATCATTTCGAAGCGTTGGTTATGGTTCCTTGTGTCGTATTTGATGTCTCGGACAAATATCATGAGATTTTGTACAGGCTCCGTACCAAGGAGTCCGACCTGGACCATGGCAGGCGATAATACAGGCATGACTGGCGCAATTCCAGTTTAATTTCCATAAAATGAAAAAAAAAAAATATCTTCATCATTTCGAAGTTTTGGTTATGGTTCCTTGGGTCATATTTAATGTCCCAGACAAATATCATGCGACCCGGTACCAGCTCCGTGCCAAGGCGTCTGGCCTGGACCATGGCAGGCGATAATACATGCACGACTGGCGGAATTCCAGTTTAATTGCCATATAGTGCCAAAAAATGTAACTTGATCATTTCTAAGAGTTGGTTATTGATCCTTTGGTTGTATTTGATGTATAGGAAAAATATCATGCGATCCGGTACCGGATCCATACCAAGGCGTCCGGCCTGGACCATGGATGGCGATAATACAGGCACGACTGGCGGAATTACAGTTTAATTGCCATAGAATCCCAAAAATTGTAACTTGATCATTTGGAAGCGTTGGTTATGGTTCCTTGGGTCATATTTGATATCCCGGACAAATATCATGCGATCCGGTACTCTCTCTGTACCAAGGCGTCCTGCCTGGACCATAGCAGGCGATAATACAAGCACGACTTGGCGGAATTCCAGTTTAATTCCCATAAAATGCAAAAAAATGTAACTTGATCATTTCGAAGAGTTGGTTATGGTTCCTCTGGTTGTATTTGATGTCCCGGAAAAATATCATGCGATCCGGTGCCGGCTCCATACCAAGGCTTCCGGCCTGGTTCGTGGATGGCGATAATACATGCACGACTGGCGAAATTCCAGTTTCATTTCCATAAAATGCCAAAAAATGTAACTTGATCATTTCCAAGCGTTGTTTATGGTGCCTTAGGTCATATTTAATGTCCCGGAAAAATATCATGCGACCCGGTACCGGCTCCGTACCAAGGCATCCGGCCTGGACCATGGCAAGCGATAATACAGGCACGACTGGCGGAATTCTAGTTTAATTGCCATAAAATGCTAAAAAATGTAACTTGATCATTTCGAAGAGTTGGTTATGGTTCCTTGGTCATATTTAATATCCCGGAAAAATATCATGCGACCCAGTACCATCTGTGTACCAAGCCGCCCGGCCTGGACCATGGCAAGCGATAATACAGGCACGACTGGCGGAATTCTAGTTTAATTGCCATAAAATGCTAAAAAATGTAACGTGATCATTTCGAAGCGTTGGTTATGGTTCCTTGATTCATATGTCATATCCTGGACAAATATCATGTGACCCAGTACCGGCTCCGTACCAAGGCGTCCGGCCTGGACCATGGAAGGCGATAATATAGGCACGACTGTCGGAATTCTAGTTTAATTATCATAAAATGCCAAAAAATGTAACTTGCTCAATTCAAAGTGTTGGTTATGGTTCCTTGGGTCATATTCGATATCCCGGACAAATATTATGCGATCCGGTACCGGCTCTGTACCAAGGCGTCCGGCCTGGACCATGGCAGGCGATAATACATGCACGACTGACGGAATTCCAGTTTAATTGCCATAAAATGCCAAAAATGTAACTTGATCATTGCGAAGCGTTGGTTATGGTTCCTTGGGTTGTATTTGATTTCCCGGATAAATATCATGAGATCCGGTACCGGCTCCGAACCAAGGCATCTGGCCTGGACCATGGCAGGCGATAATACAGGCACGACTGCCGGAATTCCAGTTTAATTGCCATAAAATGCGAAAAAATGTAATTCGATTATCTCGAACCGTTGGTTATGGGTCCTTGGGTTGTATTTGATGTCCTAGAGAAATATCATGTGATCCGGTAACAGCTCCGTACCAAGGCGTCTGGCCTGGACCATGGCAGACGATAATATAGGCACGACTAGTGGAATTCCAGTTTAATTTCCATAAAATACAAAAAAATCTAACTTGATCGTTTCGAAGCATTGGTGATGGTTCCTTGGATCGTAATTGATGTCCTGGATATATATCATGTGATCTGGTACTATCTCCGTACCAAGGCGTCTGGCCTAGACTATGGCAGGCAATAATACGGGCACGACTGGCGGAATTCCAGTTTAATTGCCATAAAATTCTAAAAAATGTAACTTGATCTTTTCGAAGAGTTGGTTATGCTTCCTTGGGTTGTATTTGATGTCTCGGAAAAATATCTTGTGATCCGGTACCGGCTCCATACCAAGGCGTCCGCCCAGGACCATGGATGGCGATAATACAGGATGGACTGGCGAAATTTCAGTTTAATTTCCATAAAATGCCAAAAAATGTAACTTGCTCATTTCAAAGCGTTGGTTATGGTTCCTTGGGTCATATATAATGTCACAGACAAATATCATGCGACCCGGTACCGGCTCCGTACCAAGGCTTCCGGCCTGGATCATGGCTGCCGATAATACAGGCACGACTGGCGGAATTCCAGTTTAATATCCATAAAATGCCAAAAAAGTAACATGATCATTTCGAAGCGTTGGTTATGGTTCCTTCGGTCATATTTGATATCCTGGACAAATATCATATGATCCGGTACCGGCTCCGTACCAAGGCGTCCGCCCTGGACCACGGCAGGCGATTATACATGCACGACTGACAGAATTCTAGTTTAATTGCCATAAAACGCCAAAAAATGTAACTTGATCATTTCAAAGCGTTGGTTATGGTTCTGTGGATGGTATTTGATGTCCTGGAGAAATATCATGTGATTCGGTACTGTCTCTGTACCAAGGCGTCCAGCCTGGAGCATGGCAGGCGATAATAGATGCACGACCGTCGTAATTCCAGTTTAATTGCCATAAAATGCCAAAAATGTAACTTTATCATTTCAATGCATTGGTTATGGTTATCTGGGTCGTATTTGATGTCGTGGAGATATATCATGCGATCCGGTACTGTCTTTGTACGAAGGCGTCCGGCCTGGACCATGGTAGGCGATAATATAGGCACGACTGGCGGAATTCCAGTTTAATTGCCATAAAATGCAGAAAAATGTAACTTGATCATTTCGAAGCATTGGTTATGGTTCCTTGGGTCGTATTTGATGTCCAGGACAAATATCATGTGATCCGGTACCGGCTCCATACCAAGGTGTCCGACCTAGACCATGGCAGGCGCTAATACATGCACGACTTGCAGAATTCAAGTTTCATTTCCATAAAATGCCAAAAAATGTAACTTGCTCATTTTGAAGCGTTGGTTATGGTTCCTTGGGTCATATTTAATGTCACGGACAAATATCATGCACCCCGGTACCGGCTCAGTACCAAGGCGTCCAGCCTTGACCATGGCAGGCGATAATATAGGCACGACTGGCGGAATTCCAGTTTAATTGCCATAAAATGCAAAAATGCAACTTGATAATTTCGAAGCATTGGTTATGGTTCCTTGGGTTATATTTGATATCCCGGAAAAATAACATGTGATCCGGTACGGGCCCCGTACCAAGGCATCCTGCCTGGACCATGGCTGGCGATAATACATGCACGATTGACGGAATTCCAGTTTAATTTCCATAAAACGCCAAAAAATGTAACTTGATCATTTCAAAGTGTTGGTTATGGTTCTGTGGGTCATATTTGATGTCCTGGAGAAATATCATGCGATCCAATACCGTCTCTGTACCAAGGCGTCCGGCCTGGACCATGGCAGGAAAAAATCCATGCACGACTGTCGGAATTCCAATTTTATTGCCATAAAATTCCAAAAAATGTAACTTGATCATTTCAAAGCATTGGTTATGGTTCTGTGGGTCGTATTTTATTTCCTGGAGAAATATCATGTGATCCAGTACCGTCTTTGTACCTAGGCGTCCGGCCTGGACCATGGCAGGCGCTAATAGAGGCACTACTAGCGATTTTTCCAGTTTAATTGCCATAAAATGCAGAAAAATGTAACTTGATCATTTCGAATCATTGGTTATGGTTCCTTTGGCTGTATTAGATGTCCAGGAAAAATATCACGCGATCCGATACCGGCTCCATTCCAAGGCATACGGCCTGGACCATGGGAGGCGCTAATACACGTACGACTGGCGAAATTTAAATTTAATTTCCATAAAATGCCAAAAAATGTAACTTGATCATTTAGAAGCATTGTTTATGGTTCCTTGGTTCGTATTAGATGTCTCGGACAAATATCATGCGATCCGGTACCGGCTCCGCGCCAAGGCGTCCGACCTGGACACTGGCAGGTGATAATACAAGCACGACTGGCGGAATTCCAGTTTAATTTCCATAAAATGCCAAAAAAGGTAACTTGATCATTTCGAAGCGTTGGTCATGTTTCCTTGGGTCGTATTTGATGTCCGAAAAAATATTATGTGATCCAGTACTGGCTTTGTACCAAGGCGTCTAGCCTGGACTATGGCAGGTGATAATACATGCAGGACTTGCGGAATTCCAGTTTAATTGCCATAAAATNTGACCCGGTACCGGCTTCGTACCTAGGTGTCCGGACTGGACCATGGCAGGCGATAATACATGCACGACTGTCAGAATTCCAATTTAATTGACATAAAATGCCAAGAAATCTAAATTGATCATTTCGAAGCATTGGTTATGGTTCCTTGGGTCATATTTGATATCACGGACAAATATCATGCAATCCGATATCGGCTCCGAACCAAGGAGTCCGGCGTGGACCATGGCAGGCGATAATACATGCACGACTGACGGAATTCCAGTTTAATTGCCATAAAATGCCAAAAAATGTAATTTGATCATTTCGAAGTGTTGGTTATGGTTCCTTGGGTCGTATTTGACGTCCCGTAAAAATAACATGCGAGCCGGTAACGGCTCTGTACCAAGGCGTCCGGCCTGGACCATGGCAGGCGATAATACAGGCACTACTAGCGAAATTAAAGTTTAATTGCCATAAAATGCCAAAAAATGTAATTTGATCATTTCGAAGTGTTGGTTATGGTTCCTTGTGTCGTATTTGATGTCTTGGACAAATATCATGAGATTCGGTACCGGCTCCGTACCAAGGAGTCCGAGCAGGACGATGGTAGGCAATAATACAGGCATGACTGGCGCAATTCCAGTTTAATTGCCATAAAATGCCAAAAAATGTAACTTGATCATTTCGAAGCGTTGGTTTTCCTTCTGTTGTATTTGACGTCTCGGAAAAATATCATGTGATCCGGTATCGGCTCCGTACCAAGGCATCCTTCCAGGACCATGGCAGGCGATAATACAGGCATGGCTGGCGGAATTCCAGTTTAATTGATATAAAATACCAAAAAATGTAACTTGATCATTTAGAAGCGTTGGTTCTGGCTCCTTGGGTCGTATTTGATGTCCTGGATAAATATCATGTGATCCGGTACCAGCTTCGTACCAAGGCGTCCGGCCTGGACTATGGCAGGCAATAATACAGGCACGATTGGCGGAATTCTAGTTTAATTGACATAAAATTCCAAAAAATGTAACTTGATCATTCCCAAGTGTTGGTTATGAATCCTTGGGTTGTATTTGATTTCCCGGAAAAATATCATGCGCTTCAGTACCGGCTAGGTACCAAGGCGTCCGGCCTGGACCATGGAAGGCGATAATGCAGGCACGACTTGGCGGAATTCTACTTTAATTGCCATAAAATGCCAAAAAATGTAACTTGATCATTTTGTAGCGTTGGTTATGGTTCCTTGGGTCATATTTGATGCATCGGACAAATATCATCTGATCCGGTACCGGCTTCGTACCAAGGCATCCGGACTGGACCATGGTAGGCGGTAATACATGCACGACTGGCGGAATTCCAGTTTAATTGCCATAAAGTACCAAATAATATAACTTGATCATTTCGAAGCATTGGTGATGGATCCTTGGGTCGTATTTTATGTCCCGTAAAAATATCATGCGATTCGGTACCATCTCCGTACCAAGGCGTCCGGCCTGGACCATGTCAGGCAATAATACAGGCACGACTGACGGAATTCCAGTTTAATTGCCATAAAATGCCAAAAAATGTAAATTGATTATCTCGAAGCATTGGTTATGGTTCCTTGGGTCATATTTAATATCCCGGACAAATATCATGCGATTCAGTACCGGCTCCGTACCAAGGCGTCCGGCCTGGACCATGACAGGCGGTAATACAGGCACGAGTATCGGAATTCCAGTTTAATTGCCATAAAATGCCAAAAAATGTAACTTGATCATTTCAAAGTGTTGGTTATGGTTCCTTGGGTCGTATTTGATGTCCCGGACAAATATCATGATATCCGGTACCGT
The DNA here is from genome assembly GCA_005239505.1 of Nicotiana paniculata. Classification (NCBI taxonomy): domain Eukaryota; kingdom Viridiplantae; phylum Streptophyta; class Magnoliopsida; order Solanales; family Solanaceae; genus Nicotiana; species Nicotiana paniculata. The sequence goes on from ML313829.1 coordinate 11,635, forward strand.
CTGTGTACCAAGGCGTCCAGCCTGGACCATGGCAGGCGATAATGCAGGCACGACTGGCTTCCAGTTTAATTGCCATAAAATGCCAAAATATGTAAGTTGATCATTTCGAAGCATTGGTTATGGTTCCTTGGGTCATATTTCATATCCCGGAAAAATATCATGCGACCCGGTACGGGCTCCTTACCAAGGCGTCTGGCCTAAACCACGACAGGCGATAATACAGGCACGACTGTCGGAATTCCAGTTTAATTTCCATAAAATGCCAAAAAATGTAACTTGATCATGTCGAAGTGTTGGTTATGGTTCCTTGGGCCGTATTTGATGTCCCGAAAAAATATCATGTGATCCGGTAACGACTCTGTACCAAGGCGTTCGGCCTAGACCATGGCAGGCGATAATACAGGCACAACTAGCGGAATTCTAGTGTAATTGCCATAAAATGCCAAAAAAAGTAACTTGATCATTTCATAGCGTTGGTTATGTATCCTTGGGTCGTATTTTATGTACCGGAAAAATATCATGTGATCTAGTAACAACTCCATACAAAGGCGCCCAGCCTGGACCATGGCAGGCGATAGTACAGGCACGTCTGGCGGAATTCCAGTTTAATTGCCATAAAACGCCAAAAATGTAACTTGATCATTTCGAAGCGTTGGTTATGTTTCCTTGTGTCATATTTGATGTCTCGGACAAATATCATAAGATTTGGTACCTGCTCCGTACCAAGTAGTCCGACCGGGACCACGACACGCGATAATACAGGCATAACTAGCGCAATTCCAGTTTAATTGACATAAATTTCCAAAAAATGTAACTTGATCCTTTCGAAGTGTTGGTTATGGTTCCTTGTGTCATATTTGATTTACCGAACAAATATCATGTGATTAAATACCGGCTACGTACCACGGCGTCCGGCCTGGACCATGGCAGGTGATAATACAAGCACGACTTGGCGGAATTCCAGTTTAATTGCCATAAAATGCCAAAAAATGTAACTTAATCATTTCGAAGAGTTGGTTATGGTTCCTTGGGTTGTATTTGATGTCCTGGAAAAATATCATGCGATCCGGTACCGGCACCATACCAAGGCGTCCTGCCTGGACCATGGATGGCGATAATACAGGCACAACTGGCAGAATTCCAGTTTAATTGCCATAAAATGCCAAAAAATCTAACTTGATAATTTCGAAGCATTGATTATGGTTCCTTGGTTCATCTTTAATATCCCGGACGAATTTCATGCGACCCGGTACCCGCTCTGTACCAAGGTGTCTGGCCTGGACCATGTCAGGCGATAATACAGGCACGATAGGCGGAATTCCAGTTTAATTGCCATAAAATGCCAAAAAAGGTAACTTGATCATTTTGAAGCGTTGGTTATGGTTCCTAGGGTCGTATTTGATTTCCATAACAAATACCATGAGATTCGGTACCGGCTCCGTACCAAGGCGTCCCGCCTGGACCATGGCAGGCGATAATACAGGCACGACTGGCGGAATTCCAGTTTAATTTCCATAAAATGCCAATATATGTAATTTGATCATTTCAAAGCATTGGTTATGGTTCCTTGGGTTGCATTTGATGTCCTGGAGAAATATCATGCGATCCGATACCGGCTCCGTACAAAGGCGTCCGGCCTGGACCATGGCAGGCGTTAATACAGACACAACTAGCGAAATTCCAATTTAATTGCCATAAAATGCCAAAAAAATGTAACTTGATCATTTAGAAGCGTTGGTTATGGTTCCTTGGGTTGTATGATATGTCCCGCACAAATATCATGATATCCGGTACCGGCTCTGTAGAAAGGTGTCTGGCCTGGACCATGGCAGGCGATAATACAGGCACGAATGGCGAAATTCTAGTTTAATTGCCATAAAATGCCAAAAAATGTAAGTTGATCATTTCGAAGGGTTGGTTATGATTCCTTGGGTATTATTTGTTGTCCTGGAGAAATATCATGTGATCCGGTACTGTCTCCGTACCAAGGCGTCCGACCTGAACTATGGTAGGCAATAATACAGGCATGACTCGAAGAATTCCAGTTTAATTGCCATAAAATTCCAAAAAATTTAACTTGATCATTTTGAATCGTTGGTTATGAATCCTTGGGTTGTATTTGATGTCCCGGACAAATATCATGCGATCCAGTACCGGATCCATACCAAGGCGTCCGGCCTGGACCATAGATGGCGATAATACAGGCACGACTAGCTAAATTCAAGTTTAATTGCCATAAAATGCCAAAGAATGTAACTTGATCATTTCGTAGCATTGGTTATAGTTCCTTGGGTCATATTTGATGTCCCGTACAAATATCATGCGACTCGGTATCGGCTCTTTACCAAGGCTTCCAGACTGGACCATGGCTGGCGGTAATACATGCACGACTGGCGGAATTCCAGTTTAATTGCCATAAACTGCCAAATAATATAACTTGGTCATTTCGAAGCGTTGGTTATGGTTCCTTGGGTCGTATTCTATGTCCCGAAAAAATATCATGTGATCTGGTAACGGCTCTGTACCAAGGCGTCTGGCCTGGACCATGGCAGGCGATAATACAAGCACGACTGGCGGAATTCCAGTTTAATTGCCATAAAACGCCAATAAATGTAAATTGATCATTTCGAAGCGTTGGTTATGGTTCGTTGTGTTGTATTTGATGTCTCAGAAAAATATGATGAGATTTAATACCAGCTCCGTACCAAGGTGTCCGACCTGGACCATGGCAGACGATAATACAGGCATGACTAGCGGAATTCAAGTTTAATTCCATAAAGTGCCAAAAAATGTAACTTGATCATTTTGAAGTGTTGGTTATAGTTCCTTGAGTCATATTTGATGTACCGGACAAATATCAAGCGATTCAGTATCGGCTACGTACCACGGCGTCCGACCTGGTCCATGGCAGGCGATAATACATTCACGACTGATGGAATTCCAGTTTAATTGCCATAAAATATCAAAAAATGTAACTTTACCATTTCGAAGAGTTGGTTATAGTTCCTTGGGTTGTATTTGATTTCCCGAACAAATATCATGCGATCTGGTACCGGCTCCATACCAAGGCGTCCGGCCTGGACCATGGATGGCGATAATATATGCACGACTGGTGGAATTCCAGTTTAATATCCATAAACTGCCAAAAAATGTAACTTGATCATTTCGAAGCGTTAGTTACAGTTCCTTGGGTCATATTTGATGTCCCGGACAAATATCATACGACCTGGTACCGGCTCCGTACCAAGGCGTCTGCCCTGGACCATGGCAGGCGATAATACACACACGACTGGAAATTCCAGTTTAATATCCATAAAATACCAAAAAATGTAACTTGATAATTTCGAAGCATTGGTTATGGTTCCTTGGGTCGTATTTGATGTCCCAAAAAAATATCATGAGATCCAGTGCCGGCTCCGTACCAAGGCGTCCCGCCTGGAACATGGAAGGAGATAATACATGCACGACTTACGGAATTCCAGTTTAATTACCATAAACTGCTAAAAAATGTAACTTGATAATTTTGAAGGGTTGGTTATGGTTCCTTGGGTCGTATTTGATGTCCCGGACAAATATCATGAGATCTTATACCGGCTCCGTACCAAGGCGTCCCGCCTGGCCATGGCAGGCGATAATACAGGCCCGCCTGGCGGAATTCCAGTTTAATTGCCATAAAATGAATAAAAGTGTAACTTGATCATTTCGAAGCGTTGGTTATGGTTCCTTGGGTCGTATTTGATATCCAGTACAAATATCATGCTTGTCGGTACCGGCTCCGTACCAAGGCGTCCAGTCTTTACCATGGCAGGCGATAATACAGGCACGACTAGCGCAATTCCAGTTTAATTGCCATAAAATGGAAAAAAATGTAACTTGATCATTTTGAAGCGCTGGTTATGGTTCATTGGGTCGTATTTAATGTCCTAGACAAATATCATGCAATCTTGTACCGGCTCCGTACCAAGGCGTTCGGCCTGGACCATGTCAGGCGATTATACAGGCAAGATTTGCGAAGTTTCAGTTTGATTGCCATAAAATCCCAAACACTGTAACATGATCATTTCGAAGAATTGGTTATGGTTCCTTGGATCGTATTTGCGGTCATGGAAAAATATCATGCGATCCGGTACCAGCTCCGTACTAAGGCGTCCGGCCTGGACCATGTCAATAATACAGGTACGACTAGCGGAATTCCAGTTTAATTGCCATAAAATTCCAAAAAATGTAACTTGATCATTTTGAACAGTTGTTTATGGTTCCTTGGGTCGTATTTGATATCCCAGAAAAATATCATGTTATCTGGTACAAGCTCCGTACCAAGGCATCCAGTCTGGACCATGGCAGGCGATACTACAGGCACGATTGGAGGAATTCCAGTTTTGTTGTCATAAAATGCCAAAAGATATATCTTAATCATTTCGAAGCATTGGTTATGGTTCCTTGGGTCCTATTTGATGTCCCAGAGAAATATCATGTGATCCGGTATCGGCTTCATACCAAGGCGTCCGGCCTGGACTATGGCAGGCGATAATACAGGCACGACTGGTGGAGTTCTAGTTTAATTGCCATAAAATTCCAAAAAATATGACTTGATCATTTCGAAGCATTGGTTAAAGTTCCTTGGGTCGTATTTGATGTCCCTGAAAAATATCATGTGATTCGGTAGCGGCTACGTACCAAGGCGTCCAGCCTGGACCATGGCAGGCGATAATACAGGCACGGCTTGGCGGAATTCCAGTTTAATTGCCAAAAAATTCCAAAAAATGTAACTTGATCATTTCAAAGAGTTGGTTATGGTTTCTTGGGTTGTATTTGATGTCTCGGACAAATACCATACGGTTCGGTACCGGCTCCATACCAAGGTGTCCGACCTGGACCATGGCAGGCGATAATAGAGGCACGACTGGCGGAATTCCAGTTTAATTACCATAAAATGCCAAAAAATGTAACTTGATCATTTAAAAGCTTTGGTTATGGTTTCTTGGGTCCTATTTGATGTCCCGGACAAATATCATGCTGTCTGATGCCGTTTACGTACCAAGGCGTCCATCCTGGACCATGATAGGCGATAATACAGGCACGACTAGCGTAATTCCAGTTTAATTGCCATAAAATGGCAAAAAATGTAACTTGATCATTTCGAAGCACTGGTTATGGTTCATTGGGTCGTAGTTAATGTCCCAAACAAATATCATGCAATCCTGTACCGGCTCCATACCAAGGCGTCCGGCCTGGACCATGTCAGGCGATAATACAGGCACGATTGGCGAAATTTCAGTTTAATTGCCATAAAATCCCAAAAGCTATAACATGATCATTTGGAAGCATTGGTTATGGTTCCTTGGATTGTATTTGCAGTCACGGACAAATGTCATGCGATCCGGTACCAGCTCCGTACCAAGGCGTCCGGGCTGGACCATGTCAAGCGATAATACAGGTACGACTAGCGTAATTCCAGTTTAATTGCCATAAAATTCAAAAAAATGTAACTTAATCATTTTGAAGCGTTGTTTATGGTTCCTTGGGTCGTATTTGATGTCCCGGACAAATATCATGCTATCCGGTACCGGCTCCATACCAAGGCGTTCGGCCCATAGATGGCGATAATACAGGCACGACTGGCGGAATTCCATATTAATTGCCATAAAATGCCAAAGAATGTAACTTGATCATTTCGTAGCATTGGTTATGGTTCCTTGGGTAATATTTGATATCCCGTACAAATATCATGCGACCCGGTACTGGCTCTTTACAAAGGCTTCCGGACTGGACCATGGAAGGCGATAATACAGGCACGACTAGCAAAATTCCAGTTTAATTGCCATAAAA
>ML313832.1:0-21483 GCA_005239505.1 Nicotiana paniculata
CCGTAATAGGTGCCCTAACGCACCTTAATTCGTTAGGTGGCGACTCTTCAAATTCCTTATATCTCTTTTTTCCAAAAGGAAATGAGTTGTCCCAATAATGTCAAAAACCCTGACTAATCCGAAAGGAGAGGAGAAAGGGGGGGCGCGACAGTGGTCTGTGGGTATTGGGTTGGATGATGATGGTGTTGTTGAGGAGTTGGTACTGGGGGAGGATTAAGGTTTTGAGGAGGTGTGGGGTACTGGTGTGGTGCAAGAGGGTTTGGTGGCGGGTTTTGGTTTTGTGTGTTTAGTAGTGGCGTTTGGTTTTGGGTAGTTGGATTTTGTTGGTTAATATCAGGGACATTAAGGGTGAGAGAAAGGTTTGCCAAGTTTCAGACCTGCTCAAGTTCTCCGTGTAACTCCAAGATTTTTTGTTCCAGGCGTAATACCAGTTCATTCTGCGCCGGAGTGCTTCGGCCATCTAAAGTTTCAACGTTCTCTGCCATGGTGGCGTTATCCTTTCTAATACTACTCAAATCATCCATTTTCCTTTTCCTTTGTTCTTGCTTTTAGGATCGCTTGGTGGAGGAGGAGGACCTCTGGATCTAGTATGATATGTTGATGATGCCAGTATGCACGAACCAACCTTAGGTAATGGGAATAATCAAAAGAAAAAAAGCAAAAGGTAACCAAGTTAGTAAGGGGTATTGAAAGAATGCTTTCAGTATTAAACATGTTTCGCAAAGTCATGCAATAATTCGCATCTTAATTTGGGGACCTCATTATGCCCGAGGTAGGCCTAAGCGTCACATAGACTTGGAGAAAATCGATGCCAATAATTGCGTCATTTCAATAATGTGAAAATGAGCCAAACCTTTACTAAATCGACTATGATAATGAAGTTACTAATGACACTTAGCCTTATTACAATCGAAATCTAAAGTTAAACTAGAAAACAGTAAAGAACATTATTTCCTAGTCTACTTGGTCCCTGAAGGACCTACTCCGTGCTTGGATCTTTTGACTCCATCAATCAGGTTCCCCAGGTCGAGCATATCTAATAACAAGTAAGCTTTTGCTAGGTGCCCTCCTTCACTTCCATCTGCGTTTTGAAAATTTGAAAGCCTTTTTTCTCATCTTCCCCTCAAGCTCCATCAATCTCTGTTCCAGATATTCCAACCTCTCTGTTGACTTAATGGTGATTCTCCTCCATTTGTTTATAGCCTCATATCCATTTTGTGTTGCTCCAGACGCCTAGCTTTAGACTCGAAAACCCTTTCGCGAAGGCTCCTATACTTAACTTGTGCCCCTACAACATCATCTATAATCCCGTTTTCCAGATTGACCCCTGGCTTGATGTCTCCCTATATTGTCTACCAACCATGATGGATAGAAGTACACATGACTAGCATGATACTTGTCTGGCTCAATGGTGTCTCTTTCCACAATGATCTTCTGGTTCTACATATGGTGTGCCTCAAACTTGAAAGGAATGATGTCTACTTTGAAATCTGCCTTGTACTGGATCATGTTGGAAACCCGAGGTATGACCTGTTTTCTTCCCGCTTGTCTCATTACCCTTATAGGAGCACAAGTATAAATGCCTCTCAATCCTATCAATACCAATTTAGTAGTATCTCCCAACTTGATGATTGAAATCTCTGCTAGGAAACCATTCAAACATCCAATGTACCTGCTCGTCTGTCAGATTGCTGAAGAAACACACCCAACTTACAACACTTCCAGGCTGTGCAGATATTCTGGGATAAATGTCATTTTCTTTGGGTGGTGGTAGGATAGTTAGTCATTCAACGAACATTGCAAAAGCTCTTGATGATATTCTCCCCTCTGAAAGTGTTCCAACAGCCAAACTTTGCAGTAACAGATTACAACCTTCAAAATGTTTGAATCCCTTATTGCACCGATCTAGAGTGTGGTACAGTCCAAATAGGATCATGGGGACGATGGTATCAGTTTGTCCCTCGATGCCTTCCATTAAAGTCCTAGCAACCATGGCTAAGCGAGTGTGGATCCTTCCCCCTTTCATTAGAAATATAAACAAACACAAGAAGTAGATGATGAACACATGAACCTGGCGGTGCGTCCAACCTAGGGAAGTAATGGAGAGTTCCTCATAAGAGAGATGATACGACTTACTATGTCCATAACACTCGTAAAGAAACCCAAAAGGGATGTAGGATTTCTTTTAGCAGAGCAATTCTTCATTTTTCTTAAAGCCCAGCATCTTTAGAAAACCACGAGGGGTGCAATTCTCTGGTACCAGTAATCCCGTACTATCCCATGATAACTTAGCAAAGACTCATATTTCTTCTAAGAGAGGATTCATTTCTATGTCACGAAATCGAAATACAACTCTTTTCTCATCCCAGAACATGGTAGCAGCCTTAATTAATGCCTTATTTGGTTGGATATTAAGCAAGGATGGCAAGTCGCCAAGTACCCTTCTCACATGATTCTTGTTGCAAGGCGCAAGGTCTTTCCACTAGTCAAGTAGCAAAGGTGGGATGTTTTGGACCATGCCAAACCTTGGGACTTCATGCTTCATTTTCTGCAAAAAAATAAAGGTTAGGCCTTTCCCCCTTCAGATTCGACCACTTACATAATAATGATCAACATATTGGAAAATTTTCTCCAAGTAATGCACATAACATGATGGTGTCCATTGGGATTGTGGAAATCCCGTCGGACTTTGTACAAGGCTTATCTTAGTGGGATATTACGTTAACAACGTTCTAACCCATACTAGGTTTAACATAATGCAGGTACATTTCACATTGGAGTAATGTTTCTAGAATGGTCTAGACTGGTACTCTCAAGTGGACAACTTGAGAAGGAAAGGCATAGGACCATCGACTGCACTGCTGATCGACTAGTCTACCACAAATAAGCCTTTTCGATTTAAAAAGGGTAATTTTTGAAGAGCGCTGACACTCATCAAGCGCCGCTATGTTGATAATTGGAACGGTGGAGTATGGTGTGGAGCATTCTTTATGCAGCGATAATAACACGTTGCCAAGTATTTACATGATAAAATATGTGAAAATAGAAAATTCAATAGCAAAATAAATATTGGAAAGAAAAGGAAGGAAGACAAAAGGAAGAAGTCAGTTTAGTTCATTGAATATAAGCAAGAATGTAACAAAGCAGGTAACGAAGTAAGCATGATATTTTGACAAGATAAAAAGCGGTCACAACAAATAAAGGTAAATGGGAGAGGTATGTGCATGTCATGGAAAATAAAGGTGGGTAGGGGAAGTAATGTACATGTAACAAAGAAAGCAATCCACATAAACCAAGTTCATTATGGTAAGAGCCTAAGTGTAATTCCCCAGCAGAGTCGCCATGCTGTCGCGCCCCGTTTTCTCGCGAAAAAGGGCTTTGACATATGGAAACTCTTTTAAATGAAAGGTAGGGTGTTAAAAGAGAAGAGTCACCACCTAACCATTTTGAGGTGCGTTAGAGCACCTATTATGCAAATAACTCTATTTGACTAGCCAACGCCACCAAAGATCGAGTAAGGGCTCAAATTACTTCAAAGAGAAAGTGTTAGTCACTCTTCGAGGTCCATAACTGTGGGTCCAGACCGAACTTAAGACTATGTGGATTATGTAATTAGGCTAGATGATCAATTAACAAAAGAGAATATAAAGGTCGAAGAATTTTATTATAACACAATGAGAATTAGTACAATCTTAGTATGATTATAAGGATATAACTACATTGGTCTTTATTAAACGACTAAGTATGAATAGAAAATATATAAATGAAGGGGGGGGGGGGGGNCTCCTTTTAGGTAGGAGTTGCTCATATTATTCAGCGAGCACAGACTATCATCTCCTGCTACCCGATTACTACGTCAAAGTTGTTTACCTAAAGCATTCTAATTCGATTCTAAGTCGTGTCCTATGCGTGCATTACCCGTCCCATGCCTATGGTCCAAGAGGCGTTGGACCTCTATTTGGGCGGTTCTAGACTTACTTAGGTTGCTTAAAAAATGGTGAAAACTAATCGCACATACAAAAAAAATGGGACTGCACATAACATCAAAGTGTGTCTCATGTTAGTCTCCACACATAAACAAAGAAGCACGCAGACTGATTTTCAGATTAAGCAGTGGTCGCTTTCAGAATTAAGACGTATTCGGGTTGTTAAATCCTATAGGCACGATTCCTATGTGATTCTGATTTCCAGCAGTGTACATGTAATGAATTTTGTAGATTGAGGCGTTACAAATCCTACAAGCATGATTTCTAAATTGTTGGTGCAAGGTGGCGGAAAAAACTGTCCGAATTACCAGTGCTGGTGTTATAGGCATGCTCCTTATGAATGTGACAATGTCCTATAGGCAGGATTTCTAGTAGTTAACAACTGAAATTGATTTTATATACTTTATCTCTATAGGCATGTTGTCTAAGTGTGGCAATGCGACAAAATGACAAAGTAATCAATTGGTTGATTAAGATCCTATGGTCATGATATCTAAAGGAGTAACATACTAAGAACAATAGAAGTAGTTGATTTATTGATTAATTGAAACCCTATAGACATGGTATCTAGGTGAAAATTAGCGAAACCTAGTTATTATATCCTATAGGCATGATGTCTAGAAGCGTTTGGTAGTGGACATGGAAACACTTACTAACATACTCGTGTATTAGACAAGTTGTGTGGAGTGTGTGATTTCCTATAGGCATGGTTTCTACTAGTGGATAAATCACATCGAACAAAATAGCAATCAAGATCAAGTAGATCATATTGGAATGTTTTCTACCTATTTGTGTGAGAATCAAAATACCCCTCCCCTTTTACTAATTTCCCAATATGTTCAGTTTACAAATTATTACAGGCCCAAATATAAAAGAAGAAATAAACTCAAATGTTACATGATTTAGGTGACTACAGGCCCAACAAATAGAGTAGCCCCAAGAAGGAAATAAACCAACACTTCCTGGGCCTTTAACGAGCCCACTTCCCACATGTGTAGCAAACCCATAACCAAACTCAGCTCAAGCATTAAAGTGTATCAGTTGCACAACCCAGATCCATATTCAGACCCATATCAAAACCCACCTGATGTCCCACTTACCAAGCAATTGTGAGTTAACAACTTAACCAAACGTAGCAATCACTTAAAGAATTATGGGGCCTACTATCAATGACTAAGTGACATAATTTATAGAATAGTGCATTCGTATTTTTAGAAGCAAACATAATAGGATTGATTAAACAAAGAACATGCAAACTAAGAGAATTAATAAGGCTTAGCTTCATCATGGCAAGTTGATATGGCAATACTGACATTACATGTTCCATCTTTTGGAAGTAGATAGCATATTGAGCAGAAAAACACATTGAGAGAGATTTAGGGGGAATCGGGTTCTCTGAGGTTACAGGATAAACATATAACGGTACACATGTCAAATGAGTTCAGAATAGAGCACTAACCTAAATGATTTTAAAGCCTAGGAATCCAAGTCATGAATGGTCAGGAAAAGTCATGTTCAAGGACTGACAATCAAATATAAGCCTAATCATGCTGAGTAAAACACAAGGATATGGCAGGAAGACATATCATCTTACAGGCAAACATAGAACATAGGCCAGTCTACTATGCATGATCATAGAACCTATATATATATATTGGGATTCAACTAGAAGACATGCAATACCAATGAATGGAAGAGTGATCAAACACCAGAATAAAGCAATATCTTTGGTTAAAAGCATTGCGACGTCAAATGTGGTTAATGTAGGCAAGTAGAAAGAGGGTCCCATAAAGTAAAGGTTCATTCGGGAAAATTCTAGGAAGAAGGTGATTCCCTAGGAATTTCAGTGTGAGAATCCAGAACAAAGTTCTAGACATACTCAAAATAAAAAACAAAACACAAAGTAAACTTAAAGGTACCCAGTCATCCAAGCTGAGCATAAGACTCTAAATAGGTTATGACATTCAAAGACTCAGAGTTACATGGTATCTACAAAAGCGTGTAAAATAACATAATATTGGAGTCACATTGGTTCAAATAACATGAGTATGTGAAGCACTGGAAACAAGCATAAAAAGATAGAACTGCAAAAGTCAAGACACTCACTAGTTTGCAGATTCGACAAACAAAATAAGAGGGAAAAATTAAGTGTCAGAAATAACTTGAGTTCCATCAGCAAAGAGAACAACCAAAAAGACCCAAATCCTAGTGCGTCAAAGTTCACAGGAGTCTCAAATGGACCCCCAGAAGTGCTCACACTAGGGAGGTCGTTAGAAAGGATTCCGACGGTCTTGGATTTCAGCAAGCCAAGAACAATAAATTCAGAATAGTATAGAGTAAGTGAGAGTATAAGATAATAATATTAATTAACTTCTATCCAAGGGGATTAGGGGATGAGTTTATATAGTAGTAGAAATTGAACGAACAAACATGGAAAATAGTCAATCAAGCACAAATAAGGAAAGAAAATATCACATGCAATCGCTAATAGAACCAGTGAAGAAGAAATCGGAGTTCAAACCCTAATCGGAATCGGACTCAGGGCAAATTGTTCAAAGACACGAATCAATGGAGATATGCCACAAACATAAGAAATTTACTCTTTCTGAGTGTATGGAACCACAATCGCATCCAAAACCATAGAATCGAAGCCAAACATGTGAAGATCAAACTTTCCATAAGTATAAAGGTAACAAACGTTACCATAAGTGAATGATAATAGCATAAAAGGTAAGTGGGATCCGCGTCTAACGCATATGAGAAAGGGAAAATTGGGTCTTTTAGGTTGGTTAAGGTTTGGTCTCTGAAGGAGAAAAGAGCAGGTTAGGGCGACTATGGAGAGATAAGTGAGGGCTTAGGGTTTGAGTGAGTGTAATTAAACGAGGGGAATGGTTGTTGGCCATTGATCATTTAAGAACAACGGCCAGGATTAGAGGAGAAGCGGCGCGGGTCAAATAAATGGGTACCGACCGGGTTCATATTAAGGGGTAGTCTGCTTTGGGCTGGGGAGATTGGGCTTAGAGTTTTTGGACGTTTGGGCCATTACATTGGTCCATAATTGACTCTAAATAAGGCTACAAATTAAATACATAAAAAAATTATTTAAAAAAATACCTAAAAAAATACTTAACAAATAATAAAAATATTGTTTATGTAGTAAGATGCTTGAAAATAATAATTTTACATTATAAAAATATAAAATGCTCTTTGGGCACAAATAATATAATAATATATGCTATTATTGCGAAATTATGTAAATAGCCTAAAAATACTAATATAACTATATGAAAATGAAGTAAAATATTCTAAAACATGTGTATGGATGTAAATATTTATTTGGATGATTAAGTCATCACAAAATAATTTGAAAGGGTAATTAGTAAATAATCAAGTAGTTTAAATCCAAGGAAATTAATTTTAAAGCTCTAAGAATTATAAAAAATTATAGAAAATACTTGTATAAATCTTATAAATTAAGTAATGATGCAAAAATGATATTTTGAAAGTATATATACTTATTTGAAAAATATGAGGGCAAAATTGGGTATCAACACCTGCCACTGCTACCTTAATGCATGCCCATATATGTGTCCAACCTGAATGATTTCTAATCATTATGTTTATGTATAGCTGGTTACTTATACCTGTTGCTTGTTATGAGTTTATGCCTTAAATTCTTGCAAGGAACTAATCCATGCCTAGAATTTCTCAAAATGAACGACTTCTTGTCGAGTCCTTCATGCACAATCTGCTATTTTCTTAGAGTGAATTCATGAGGAATCTATATGCTAATACTATCCCAACTAGGTCTCTTTGTTGTTTGTAAATTCTAAAGTTATGCTATCACTATGTGCTCATTGATTGCTTAAGACTACTAGGAGGAATCTTTATATATTCAACCTATTATTTCTATATGGTCAATTGGGATATCCCAATGTCTGTTTGACATGATAGTCTGGAGTTAAGGTGTCTTCCTACTATGATACCTTTGGACTTGAGAATCTTTGTGTTATACTCAACATGTCTAGGATTCTTATTTATTGATTGCTTACCTGTTTTTCATGTGTAATTGTCATTCCCTGAATATGACTCCGTCTGACCTTCATGACTTAGAATTCTAGGTTTTAAATCCTTTTTAGGCTGACTATTGATCAAGTTCTATTCTGAACTCATTTTGGAAAAGCTTAGCATGTTCATATCATATGTGTCTAGTATGTTTAACCTGCTAATCGCCAAATGACATGTCTGGCCTTCATGACTTAGACTGTGGTCATGATTACCTAAAAAATTGGTAAAAATACTTGTTGAATCACTGGCAACATGTGTTCGGGATATTAAATGCGAGGAGATGTGCGTCTTTTCAAGTATCAGAGAAAGTTCAGGAACTTTCTCTCCAAGAAAGGAATACTCATCTACTTCCCGATGACATCGAGTTGCATCACCGAAAAGTAGGGAGACTATCTGTATGAGGGTGAAATTGGTTGATAACAGGTGGTCAAACGACAAAGAGTCAAAGTAGGTATATATGTATATCTCCTCTAACTGGTGACTTGGAGAGGCATGCCATCTTGTATGCAACTTGATTTGCTTCTCTAAAGCAATGTTTAATGACAAGATTCTTATCTTGAACCAACTGTGTTATCTCATTAACAATAGTTTGGATCCTCCATGGTGTGGACCAAGAACCTTGAATGCAGTTAAGCAGTAGGAAAGAGTCAGTCTCACCTATAATCAACCTTGAATGCAGTTAAGCAGTAGCAAAGAGTCAGTCTCACCTATAATCAACCCATAACCTTGTTAGATGCACCATTTTAAACTAAAAAGGAGTGCTTCAGCTTCAACAAAATTACTGGATCTTTGCCCCAAAGGCATAACATATGTCATAATCATCCTACCAACACTATCCCTGACCAAACCACCACCTCCACATCTCCCATTAATACAACTCCCATCACTATTTACCTTAATAAACAATAATAGAGGCCTAAGCCATTTAACCACAGTGAAGGAATTTTCAAACAGGGAAATATCAAAGAGTTTAAAAATGTCCTCCCATTTACAACCAATAATTAAGCTTCCTAAAATGAGAGTTAACAATCTGGACAATATTAAAGGTAATGAAACAAATAGATCTATTGATTGATGAAAATATTGATGATGGAGAACTTGTATGAAGATTCATCATTTTAGAGAATATTAACTTTTGTTTTACCACTCAAACATGATATTTATATACGATCAGAATGGGCCTTCCCTTCTCATGACCTCATGGTCCGATCATGATAGGCCACGGTTCGGCCTCGTATTATATCGAGCCTCAACATGGAGTTAGGTTGCTGAACCCTTAATTAGAGGACCAGTCAAGGACGATGATCAACCAAGATCAAGACCGAGAAAAATGGAGATCGAGTGAGATCGAAGGGGGTTTACCCAGTCAAGTAACGGTAAGCCGAAACATTCGTGATCGGGAAAGGATCATGGTGGGAATCTCGGTACGAATCAAGTAAGGCCAGTTAATTAGCTAATTATGGGGTTTCTTACCGTATTTAGAATTTTACCATAAGTAAAACTCCTCTAATATATAAAGGGTGTTTTAATCATTTGTAAACACATCAGATTCATACTATTCAAAGCAATATACTATTCTTTAAGCTCTCAATACTCTGTCAATTTTATTCATATCATCGTCTGATCATTCCTTTGGTTCGAGGACGGTCTGTCTCGAGGGATGAAGCTGCATATCTCATTTGATTTGCTTTGTCCTTTTTTACAGTCAATTTTAATATCAATTTACATATTTTCTCAATTTTTGCCAATCGAAATCAAGTATCCTTAAAACCACAGACAATTTGTTATCCAATTTTAGGGTAAACAGTTTGGCGCCCACCGTGGGGCTAAGGATAATAGTGATTGCCTCGTGCTAATTTTTGTAGCACACACTATCTTGTTCTTGTGAGTGTTTTTGATTCCAGGATCAACATGTCAAACTCTCAAGCAGAACCCACATACATCGACAATGGCCTTGGTTTTCATGGCGAAAACGACAAAATAGCCGCCCCAGGGAACAAAGTGCCTCCAGTTGACCTGCCACCCAACTCCATTAACTCTTTTGCCATGCTCGCAGATTCCATCGTTAAAGCACACGCCAAAGCCATAAAGGTCGAGACTAGGAAGTCAGACCTCTTCAAGGTAAAGCAAAAAGATAACGAGATGCTTAGAGAGTTTGTGTCTCGGTTCCAGATGGAGCGCATAGATCTAACACCGGTTGCCGATGATTGGGCCTTTCAGGACTTCACTCAAGGATTAAACGTACGAAGATCGGTAGCCTCACAACAGTTAAAGTAGAACTTGATCAAATACCCAGCTGTCACCTGGGCTGATGTGCATAATCGGTATCAATCAAAGATTAGGGTTGAAGACGACAAGTTGGGAACTCCTTCTGGGTCCGTTTATCCTATCAGGCCTGTCGACAGAGTTAAAAGGGATCGATCGAGAACCACGGTCATTAGAGATCGTTACCAGCCATACAATG
This sequence comes from Nicotiana paniculata, assembly GCA_005239505.1. Lineage (NCBI taxonomy): Eukaryota > Viridiplantae > Streptophyta > Magnoliopsida > Solanales > Solanaceae > Nicotiana > Nicotiana paniculata. The sequence goes on from ML313832.1 coordinate 10,519, forward strand.
GAGATCGGAGAAACAACTGGCTTGGACGCAACCCCGTTCGAGGTGATAGAAGAAATAATCTAGGTCAGATTTCTCGAGGGCTTATGAGTAAGAGTGGTATCGACAGGAATGTCGATCCCAATGAAGCACCTCGCGTATCGAAATACAACTTCAACATTGATGCATCAGCTATCATATCAGCCATCGGGCACATAAAAAACACTAGGTGGCCTCGACCTCTGCAGAGTGATCCAGTCCTGAGAAATGCTAATCGAATGTGCAAGTATCATGGCACCCATGGCCATAGAACAAATGATTGCAGACAGTTAAGGGAGGAGGTAGCACGGTTGTTTAACGAGGGGCATCTTCGAGAATTCTTAAGTGATCGGGCTAAGAACCACTTCAGAAACAGATATTCAATCAGACAGAATGAGCAAGAAGAGCCGAAACACATAATCCACATGATTGTTGGAGGGGTCGATGTTTCTCAGGGACCCGTATTTAAACGCAACAAGGTGTCGATCACAAGGGAAAAATGAACTCGGGATTATGTACTGGAAGGGACCTTGTCTTTCAATGACGAGGATGAAGAGGGGTCTTACAACCCCACAACGACGCACTGGTAATGTATGTTCTTATGAATAAAACCCAAGTTAAACGTGTTTTGATTGATCCAGGTAGCTCGACCAACATTATTCGATCGAGGGTCATGGAATAGCTCGGCCTACAAGATCAAGTCGTGCCCGTGGTTTGAGTATTTAACGGCTTCAACATGGCATGCAAAACCACCAAAGGTGAAATAACTTTGCCAGCGAACGTGGTGGGGACCATCCAAGAAACAAATTTCCATGTAATCGAGGGTGACATGAGGTATAGCGCCCTATTTGGAAGGTCATGGATCCATAACATAAGGGCAGTACCCTAGACCCTTTACCAGGTTCTGAAGTTCTCGACACCAAAGGGAGTTAAAAAGATCTACAGGGAGAAACCCGCCGCCAAAGAAATGTTTACAGTCAACGAAGTGCTCCCAATATCGGCACTCTCTTCAAAAGGATCAGATTCAAAGAGAAAACAGGAGGCCAAATACTAATCACAGACATCGGCCTCGACCCAATTGGAGAAGCAGGGGACTGAAGAGGACGATGACTATGGGGTTCGTTGATATTTCATAGTCCATGATGATTATGACGCCACTAATTCGACGGTCGAAGAGCTGGAATAGATCACACTGACCAAGCATTAGCCCGAACAAAAGGTATACCTGGGCACAGGGCTTGCCCGCGAGCTCAAGGGAAAACTTATTCAATTCCTTAAATCTAAAACGAATTGCTTTGCTTGGTACCATCTCGAATGATAGGGATCCCACCAGAAATCACCACCCACAAACTAAGCATGGATCGAAAATTCCATCCAGTGAAGCGAAAAAGAAGGCCCAGGCCGAGATTAAGCATGCCTTTGTCAAGGATGAGGTAACCAAACTTCTCAAAATAGGATCCATTCGGGAAGTAAAGTATCCCAAATGGTTAGCAAATGTAGTGGTAGTCCCTAAGAAGGGAAATAAACTTAGAATGTGTGTATATTATAACGACCTGACTAAAGCATGCCTTAAGGATTCTTTTCCTTTGCCTAATATCAATCGTATGATCGATGGCACGACCGGCCACAAGATTATCAGTTTTCTCAATGCCTACTCCAGGTACAACCAAATACAGATGAACCCGGACGATTAGGAAAAGACCTCGTTTATCACTAAGTACGACACCTACTATTATAATATAATTCCATTCGGACTAGAAAATGCTAGTGCAACTTATCAACGCCTAGTAAACCGAATGTTCGAAGAACAAATAGGAAAATCAATAGAATTTTATATTGATGACATGGTAGTTAAGTCTCTGCGAGCAGAGGACCATTTGAAGCATTTGTAGGAAACTTTCGATATACTGAAGAGGTACAACATGAAGCTCAACCCAGAAAAATGTGCGTTCGGGGTCGGCTCAGGCAAGTTTCTCAGCTTCATGGTATCCAATCGAAGGATCGAGATCAACCCCGATAAAATCAAAGCTATCGAGGACATGACCGTGGTAGATAATGTAAAGGCTATGCAGAGGCTAACAAGGCGCATAGCCGCCCTAGGGCGATTCACTTCGAGATCCTTAGATAAGATTCACCGATTTTTCTCGTTACTAAAGAAGAATAATTTTACGCGGACTCCAGAATGCCAACAGGCCTTGGAGGAACTAAAGCGGTACTTATCGAGCCCGCCGCTGCTTCACACAAAAAAAGCGGACGAGCAACTTTACTTATATTTAGCAGTATCAGAGATAGAGGTAAGCGGAGTCTTGGTCCGAGAAGAACAAGGTGCGCAATTCTCTATCTATTATGTTAGCCGGACCTTAGGCGATACCGAAACCAGATATCCACACCTAGAAAAATTGGCGCTCGCTTTGATAAGCGCTTCTAGGAAACTAAAAACATACTTTCAATGCCATCCAATATGTGTTATAACGACTTATCCACTTCGAAATATTTTACAAAGGAGCTTGTTCGATGGTCCATTTGCGATATGTCTGGGACAGGGAGATATCAAATACGTCCAAAGGGAAGTCCACGAGGGCATTTGTGCAAATCATTCCGGTGCCGAATCATTGGTCCATAAAGTGATCAGAGTCAGGTACTATTGGATCGACATGGAGAAAGATGCAAAGGAGTTCATTCGAAAATGCAACAAATGCCAAAGGTATGCGCCAATGATTCATCAACCCGGGGAATTGCTCCATTTGGTCTTATACCCATGGCCATTCATGAAATGGGAAATGGACATCCTCAGCCCTCTTCCATCGGCCCCAAGTAAAGCTCAGTTTATTTTATTTGTGACTGATTATTTCTCTAAGTGGTTAAATCATAGGCTTTCGAGAAAGTCAGAGAAAAGGAGGTCATAGACTTTATTTGGGACCACATCATATATCGATTCGGGATGCCATCGGAGATTGTGTGCGAAAGGGAAATTACTCGAAGATCACAAAATCAAAAGGATCCTATCAACAACTTATTATCCCATCGATAACGTCAAGCCGAATCAACCAACAAAACCATCATCCAAAATCTTAAGAAGAGACTAACCGACGCCAAAGGGAAATAGAGGGTAATACTACCCGAGGTTATGTGGGCATACCGCACAACATCGGAATCTAATACCGGAGCAACCCCATTCTCATTAGTTTATGGTGCCGAAGCTCTAATTCCAGTCGAGGTTGGACAACCTACCATCAGGTTCCGATATGCAACAAAAGAGTCAGATAACGAGGCCTTAAATACGAGCATAGAATTGTTGGATGAAAAACGGAAGCTACCCTCGTCCGATTGGCTGCCCAAAAATAGTGGATTGAAAGGTACTATAATCGAAGAGCCAATCTTCGATATTTTAAAATCGGGGACTTGGTTCTAAGGAAAGTCACCCTCAACACCCGAAAATTGAATGAAGGAAAACTAGGTCGGAACTGGGAAGGACCATACCAGATTCTCGAAGTCCCCCGAAAAGGATCCTAAAAACTCAGAACGATGAACAGGGAACAACTACCGAGAAATTGGAACATATCATACCTAAAACAATATTGCTGCTAAGGTACGACCCCCCTTCCATTTTCATTTTAGAATAACTCTTGCAGGTGATCAAGAAGAATCGATGGTGGTTTTTCGGTGGGCGAAAACAAAGTCTTTAGGTCTGAAAGCACGTGTTGTACTCTTTTTTACTTAGACCGGTTGTGTCCCAAATGGGTTTTTCGGCAAGGTTTTTAATGAGGCAACAGTAAATTGTAACGACCCGACCGGTCGATTTGCTTTCTAGAATCCTGTTTCCCTAAATAAGACTCCCCATATGTGTTGTTAGTATTTTATGACTTGCGGGGATGGATAGTTTGAGAATTTGGAAGGGTTCAGGTTGAAATCAGAATATTTATTTCCTTAAGTTGCGCTTAAAAGGCTAAGTTTGACTTCGATAAATGTTTTGCATAAACGACCTCAGAATCGAGGTTTGACGGTTCCAATAGGTTCGTATGATTATTTCGGACTTGGGCGTATGCTCGGATCAGGTTTAGATGACCCAGGGACATTTCGGCGCCTAATAATGAAAGTTGGTTCTTTGAAGGTTTAGAAGTTCTTTAAATTTGGTTTGGAGAGGGTTTTGGTGATATCTAAGTCCAAACAGAATTACGAGACCGGGAATAGTTTCATAATGTCATCTAAGACTTGCACGTAAATTTTGGTGACAATTCGAGTAGTTTAAGTACGTTTAGGTGCAATGAGAGTAAATTGAAGAACTTGAAGTTCATGAGTTTTATTCAATTGATTTTGGGGTGAGGTTATTAGTTTTAATTTTGTTTTGGGTGTTTCCAGAGTTCGAGCGAGTCTATTTTATGATTCCAAAATTGTTGGTATGTTTGAGTGGGGCTCTGAGGGCCCCGAGTGTCAATCAGACAAGGCTCGGATTAAGTGGGAAGTTTGGAGCAGCAACTGAAGCTCCAGTTCTATCATAATCGGACCTGCGCTTGGCCAACCGCAGGTGCGAGCCAAGAGTCACAGAAGCAAACCATGGAGGGCAGCCCAGCCACCGCAGATGCAGAATAATTGGCGCACCTGCGTGACCGATGGTGTGAGAGGCTTGATCGCAGGAGCGGACGGGATCGCAGAAGCGGCCTTTAGCCCGCAGGTGCGGGACAGTATATGCGGCCAAGGCACCATATGTGCGAAAGTCGCTGGGCAGAAAGGGTTCATTTAACACAGGACTTAGGTCATTTCTATCATATTTTCTTTCACTCTTGGGCGATTTGAGAGCTTTTAGGATGGGATTTCGACCTAGCTTTTGAAGGCAAGTAATTTATACCTAATGTGAGTTTAATACATGGATTATGGGTAGATTTTAACATTAAAAGTTGTGAAAATGATGGGTTTAGATGAAAAACCTAGGTTTTGATAAAATTTGTATATTACCACTAAATGGTTATGGAACTTAGTGAAAATCATATATTTATATTTATAATGTTATAGGTAACAACTTTCTTCAATAATTAACGAAATCCGGGCACGTGGGCCCAGGGGTAAAATTTTAGAATCTTGCATTTAGGTTGGGTAACCTTTTTAATAGTTGGAATACGAATTCTTGAGCACGTATTGGTTAGTTTGTATACTATTTGATCAGTTTTGGATTGATTCGGCACCGACTTGAGGGTGTGAGTGCATTCCTGAACCGGGAAGTAGGCTTTGAGACGAGGTAAGTCTCTTTTCTAACCTTGTAAGAGGGAATTAACCCCATAGGTGAACTTAAATCAAAATATGCTTCTATTTATGGGGGGGGGGGGAGTATACGCATGCACAATATGACAAGAGTCCGTGCGCAGCTACTATTCATGCTTATGGTCGGGTAGATTTAGGCTTACACCATGATTTGTTGCTATTGTTGCTTGATTATGTTTAGTGCTTGTTGGTTTTAAAGTGGAGGTTGAGAATTTCAATATTTTAAGGTCCCAAGTTGAATTTACTATTTCAAAAAGATACTGAGAAATATTGTGATAAATTGAGAACATCTATGTTCAACCGCTTCACAAATATATTCCACGAGTGGAGTAGATTTCCACTACTCTCATGGGAATGGGATTTATTGATATATTATATGGTTCGAGCCGTTCGACCCTCGGCAATTCACAATATATTATTATGTATATTTGGATCAGGCCGTACGTCCTCGACATAACTCGTGCGTAGTGATACCGAAATCCCTTTTTATATTTAATAATGTTTCACGGACTTGACAGGTGAAAGGAATAGGTGAGAGAAATGATTTGATTCTTACTTGAAAGAAGGATTTGCTTACAAACTTCTTGTTTTGAGCTTTATTATCATTGTATATTTCATGCTTAATTAGAACTTCAGATTATTATATTTTTGGCCCTGAGTAAGTGTCGAAGTCGAACCCTCGTCACTACTTCTTCGATGTTATACTAGATACTTACTGGGTACATGTTGTTTATGTACTCACACTACACTTCTGCACTTGATGTGCAGTATTTGAGGCAGGTGCATCTGGTTACCAGTCTGGCGCGCACGCTTGATTTCTAGCTTGAGACTACACGGTGAGTTGCCCTTTATTTCTGTCTATTTCCTTCATATAATAGACTAGTATTCTTTTGTATATTCTGCTAGTAGCCTACATACTTGTTGTTTCTCCTCCTTTTTTTCTCGCGAAATCGGGTTTCGACATTTGACAACTCCTTTTGAGAGAAGGGGAAAGGAATTGGTTGTTGGAGAGTCGCCACCTAACGGATTAAGGTGAGTTAGGTCACCTATAGCAAATAACTCAGATTATACCAGTTTGCATCACCAGAGATTAAGGCTCAAATTACCTTGAGGGGAAGGTGTTAGGCACCCCTCGAGGTCCACAGTGGTGGATCCCGACCGAACTTAACTTATGCGAATTAGTCTAAACAAGAAAAGCGATGAATGGTTTAATAGGGATGAGGGGTCCTAAGTTCTTTAGCCTATAGGATTACCCTGTGCAACATAAATAATACTTCGTAAATACCCCAAGACGGGGGTGTTACTCATATTATTCAGCGGGCACATAATATCATCTCCTGCTATCCGATTACTATCTTTGAGTTTTTACCTAAAGCGCTCTAATAAATTCTAACTCGTGTCATATGCGTTCACTTCCCGTCCCTTACCTATGGTCCCGAAGGCATTAGGACCTTTATTTTTGGATGGTTCTAGACTCAACTTAGGTTGTTCAAAATTTTAAATCTAAGCGACATACAAAACATATTAGACTTTTCACACAGGAGCAGATAAAGGCTCAATTTAGCCCCCACACATAAGGCAGAAGATGCACGCGAACACATTGGTGTATTGGCAGTTTTAACGGTTAAGGCTATTGAATCATATAGACATGGTCTCTATGTGATTCTGGATTTTAAACATGCTGACAATTTATGAAAAGTACCTCTAGGTAATTTTGTAATGTAAACGTGCTAACAGTAATTCCTAGGTGATTATATAATTGCCTATTGATTTCAATTAAAAGCGTCTAACCCTATAGGCAGGTTATCTAGGTGACTTACTTAGCAGTTGACATCAAAAAAATACTCAGAATTATTAGTTACTCCTGTAGGTATGCTTTCTAGTGGTATTTAACAAAACACTATGCAGAGTTCCAGTTTTCTATTCAGCACAGACGATAATTACCCCTATGAGCATGAGTTCTACCTTTGAAACTACCATTATAGACATGCATATTAGTTAGGCGAGTGTGACAATTAATTAAAACCTATAGCCATGATTTCTACAGAAGCAGATTTGAATATGCTGTAAGTTGAACTTGATTATTGTATTTCCTATAGGCATGGTATCTAATCATGCAATGGCAAACATAAACACTTAGACAAGCTTTCAGCAAAATATTTCTAGGCGTAAAGTAAAACCTATAGGCATGTTATCTAACATATAATAGCAGAAAGTCCTATGGGCATGTTATCTAACATATAATAGAAGAAGACCTATAGACATGTTATCTAACATATAATAGCAGAAGACCTATAGGCATGTTATCTAACCCTTTCATACATGATATCAAATAAGCTGTAACGACCCGACCGGTCGTTCCGTGAGATTTACCCCATTCCCCCTATTTATGCATTTGTTATGTATCGCTATCTTGTTTTTGATGTGTTGGATCACTTGTTTTGAGTCCGGAGTAGTTATGGTGAGAGCTTAGGCATTTAGCCTTTTAAAGTAGCCTAATAGTTGAAAAAGTCAACTGAGAGCTGACTTATTGGGGAACGACCTCGGAATGCGGATTTTATGGCTCGGATAGCTTCGTTAGGTGATTTAGTACTTAGGAGTGTGTTCATAATATTTTTGTGATGTCCAGTGTAGAATTAGACTTGAATTGGAAAAAGTTAGTTTTTGGCGATTTCTGGTTGGCAGTGGAAAATAGGCTATCGGGGTCGGAATGGAATTCAGAAAGTTGGAACAGGTTCGAAATTTCATTTTGGATATGTCTGCAAAATTTCAGGTCAATCGGAGGTGTTTTGGTTAGTTTCGGCGTAGTTGGCGAAAATTGAAAGTTTCAAAGTTCATAGGCTTGAATTTGATGCGATTTTGGTGTTGTTGAGTTGTTTTTGGTGTTTCAAAGGCTCGAATAAGTTTGAATGATGTTATGGGATATGTTGTTATGTTTGGTTGAGGTCCCGAGGGCCTCGGGTGTGTTTCGGGTGGTTAACGGACAAACTTTTGGCTTGAATTTTGGCAGATTGCTTCTGGTGTAAGGTTCTGGTTTCCTTCTACGCGATCGCGTGAGGATGTCTGCGATCGCGTAGGGTTAATTGGTGAGGCCGAACTTTTGTTAATCGCGATCGTGTGGAATGGTTTGCAATCGCGTGAGTATGAGTGTTTGGTCAGTGCGATCGCGTGGTCTTGTTTGCGATCACGTAGAGTTAAAGGGGCGCGTGGGTGAGTTGAGCTTTGTTCTTCGCGATCGCGTGGAATGGTTTGCGATCGCGTGGGTTTAAGTCTTGATGAATCGCGATCGCGTAAGGTAAATTTATGGGGCAGCAAGTTTGTTCTTCGCGATCGCGTGAGGAAGTTTGCGATCGCAGTGAAGGAATTATTTTAGCTGGGCAAAATGTTTAAAAGGCCAGAAGTGCGAATTTTGTTGTTATTTTCTCCATTGTTGCATGCAGACTTGAGAGCTTTTGAAAGAGAATTGAAGGGGAATCAAGGAAAATCATCTGGAGGTAAGAATTTCAACTTCATAACACGTTCCTATGTCAATTTTTAAGTGATTAAACCACAAAAATTCTGGAAATTTAGCCAAGTTGGGGAAGAAGGGTCCATGAGAAATTTATTTTCCTTTTAAATATTTGAGTGGGAAATTGTGGTCCGATTTTAGTGTTCTTGGTATGTATAGAATAGTAGGAGGACGAGGGTTCTAATGATGTAAAAATTATCGAATTCCGAGATGTGGGACCGGGGCTCGGGTTTGGCCGAATTTTGAGATTTTTGATTAAATTGATAATTTTTGATTGGGTTGTGTTCCTTGAGTATATATTAATGATGTTGAACTGGTTTTGGCTAGATTCGGAGAAATCGGGAGCCAATTTGAGGGGCAAAGGCATAGCAGACTAGTGTTGTGGCCCAATGGAGGTAAGTAATGGTCTTAAATCTTGTCCTGAGGGTATGGAACCCCGAACTGCATTATTTTCTCACTGATTTATAGAAAGGCGCACATGTCGGATGAGGAGTATGTGGCTCGTACTGATTTTTGGATTGGACTAGGTCCTCTCCGCGGCAAATAATGAGTTGCATATTTACTCAAAATCTTATGTTAAATTATGTTCTAAATATTTGTGAAATATTTAGGCTGTAAGCCGTGTTTGGGGACTCATGCCGATCTGTTTAGACCCCTTCGAGGGTGTTTTACTGTTGTTTTCCTCACTACCTGTTGATGATTTTACTCATCATCATTGTGCATATTGTTTTATTTGAAACTCAGCCTGGTTTACACTATATGAGCATTAAAATGATGTTTTTGGGTCGAGTACCCCGTTCTATTACTTCGCCCGAGGGGCTTTTCGAGTAGTTCCACCGAGTGTGGCCGAGGGACAAGAGTGATGGTGAGGTGCTGAGTGATATTAGCGCTTGGGCTGAAGGAGCCCCTCCAGAGTCTGTACACACCCCTAGTGAGCGCACCGAGTGCGAGTGATTGAGTGATTGGGAGGCATGAGTGGCTGTGAGGTGCTGAGTGATTGTGAGGTGCTGAGGGATTGTGAGGCATGCTAGAGGGGCTGATTATGAAACATGTTTTGCCCGAGGGGCTACTTATGGTTTTACTACATTCATTTACATACCAAATCCTTGTTTTAAAGTTGTTAAAAATGTGCATTGTTTTAAGGACTTTTGTGAAGTTGATTTCTAAGGCGTGACGATTTTGTATATCTATGTATACTATTGGAAAGTAAGGCTGTGTATATTGTGACTTGATGACATTGATTTTTATGTGATTCCTTGCTGCTTAGACTTGATTTATTTCCATTACTACTGAGTTGGCGTACTCACATTACTCCCTGCACCTCTGTGTGCAGATTCAGGAGCAGATATCGAGCGTTAGCTTATATATATATATCGCAGCGGAGCCAGATTTGTGGGATATAAAGGTAGCTGTTCAGCGTTCGCAGCATCTCTGTTTTCCCTTCTTGTTGTATTTAGCTTTGATTCGAAGGTTTTATATTGTAATAGTTTATTTTGGCTTATTTCTCTAGATGCTCATGACATGTTGGCTCCGGGTTTTTGGGATGGCAGTACTGTATATAAAAATTTGGCCTATGATATTAAGTAAATTTCTGTATATTGTTATGAAATGCTTGAAACTTAAATGAGATTTTCGAAAGAAAATATGAACACACGGTAGTCGGCTAGCCTAGTTCCACGATAGGCGCCATCACAGCCGGTTAGGATTTGGGGTCGTGACAGTTGGGTATCAGAGCCCTAGGTTACATAGGACTCGACGGTCATGAGCATGTTTAGTAGAGTCTTGTGGATCGGTACAGAGACGTCTGTACTTATCTTCGAGAGGTTGCCGAACTTCTAGGAAACATTCTATCTTTCTTGAACTATTTCGTGCTGATCTATTGATTCTTGAAATCTGAACTTACGTTGTTTCATTCTCTCACAGAGGGTGAGGACACGCCATACCGATCAGAGTGACTAGTCACCGGCTAGACCTGCGAGAGGTCGAGGCCGCGATCAAGGCCATGGTAGAGGTAGGGGGCTAGACCGCGCAACAGCCGGGGCAGTACCTCAGGATCCCCTTATTGATCATGATCAGGTTCCCGCCGATGGTGTCCCAGTGGAACAGGCTCAGGCACCAGCAGTGCCTATGGTTATTCCGGGTCTTCAGGAGGCCCTGTCTCAGATATTGTCAGTATGTACCGGTTT
>ML313832.1:21531-35670 GCA_005239505.1 Nicotiana paniculata
CCCCAGCTCAGCCAGCTGCTCCGGTTCAGGATTATGTGGTCCCTGCTATGCCTGAGGACGAGCAACGCAGGTTGGAGAGGTTCAACAGATTTCAGCCTCCGACTTTCAGCAGTACAGAGGGCGAGGATGCCCAGGGATTTCTAGATAGGTGCCAGAGGATACTGCACACCGTGGGTATTCTGGAGACCAGTGGGGTCTCGTTTGTTACCTTTCAGTTCGCGGGTGCTGCCTTTACTTGGTGGGAGTCTTTCGAGAGGCGTAGACCAGTGTTCATAAAGCTCAATAGTGACTGATTCACCTCTGTTTCATACCAAGCCCAATTCCCTAGTGTGTTAGAGTTCCCAAGGGCTTCACGAACCCCGGGAAGTGCTCACACTAGAGAGGAATAATAAGAATCAATTTCAAGGAAAGCTATGGATCAAATCCTGGTGTGTCAGAGTTCACGAGGGTCTCATATGAACCCTGAGCAGTGCTCACACCAAGAAGGCCAAGACATTACTTATATTACTTTGGCTTTCAGCCAACAAAGAGTTAGGATTCAGAAGAGTGCAGGACAGGATTAGGAAGCATACTTAGGGAATAGAATCACACATAGCACAGAGATAGACACTTTGAAACTAAGAAGATTTGAAACAAACAAGTTTGAATATTAACAAAGTCATAAACTGATAAGGACCAATTCATGAGCATGCTTCTCAAAAGACAATACAAAATTCAAATTAGGATAAGTCATACAAAAGAAATTCATTGATCAATCGTGAGTCAGTAAGCACATTAGTTATCAGTAAGCATTAACCAAGAGGTTATAGCATCGTGAGCACGTAATCAAATAAATAACATAATAACAGATTTAGCAACAAATTTAATGAGTTTACATGGTGAACTAGTGTCAAAACCTACTTAATACCAAATGGCAGTCTTAAGTTACACATAATTAAACAGATTTTATCCATTAATCTACTGAGTTAAACACGTCTAGAATACAGAAAGCAACTAGTCTAATAACAATAACATATCGAACAAGTGACATAGTATAGAAGTTTCAACAAATTACTTAGTTCAGATGAAACATAAAAAGGTTTAGCAATGCAGCAATGATTAACAACAACAAATGATAGAAGATTTCTGGCCTTCGCTTACAGCCGGCCAGGAATCAAAGCAGAATAAGAACAGTATATAGTTTTAGTAGTGAGAAATACTCGAGTTCTTAGTCTTGTCTAAGGGGAAAGGGGATAGGGTTTAAATAGCACTAGACTAGAGCACATAAACATGGAAATAATCAATCAAATAAAGCATCTAATTAATTAAGGAAAGAAAACACAGAACATTATTTAAGGTAAGACAGAAGTAATAGTACATAGACGAGTAAAACAGAGATTTTAACACAGTAATTAGGGAATCAAACAAGTTTGGGGAATCAAATACTCCTAAGTTTAGGGTAAGTGAAACAATTAACGGCAAGAGTCGTAAAATAGATAGACAGAATCAACGGAGGAATTAAAGAATCGAAAACCCTAATTTGTAGGGTAAGTAAAATTAGTTAGAAATATCAAAGGAATAAGATTCATAGAGACGGATAAACATCAACATTAAAGATTGAACCAGATTTGGTTCGATTATTTCAAGAATCAAAATCCTAATTTTAGGGTAAAAAATTAGTCAGAAATATCTCCGAAAAATCATAATAGAGATGCACATAGATGAATATACGAAAACAGTAAAGAAAAATATTTAACAAAAATAGAGAACCATAACAGATCTGACAAGATCTGAACCCTAATTTTAGGGTAAGTAAATAATCGAGAAAGATCTCAGAGATTCATACCATAAAGAGACGAAAATGAACATAGACGGAAAAAAGTAAAGGTCCGAACCATATTTGGTGTGAAACTAAAGGGATTCGCTTGGCATGTTAGGCAAGAAATTATGTAACACCATAAACGGATAACCAATACAGGGAGGGGGCTAATAAGGTAAGGGGGTCGATGATTGACTCCTTATTTGGGTTGGAATCGAAGGGGAAATGGGGTTATGACGCTAGGGCTTCAGAGAAGGAGAAGAAGAGAGTTTGAGGGCGGCGAGGTTTAGGGAAATGAGGGATTAGGGTTAGGGTGGTTAATTAAAAAGGGAAGGGTGAGCGGGGGCCGTTGATTTTGAGAGATAAACGACTGGGATTGAAAAGAGATTTGGGTCGGGTGTAGGAACGGGTACCGATTGGGTATTGGGTTAGGGGTTATTTGGTTTGGAATCAGACGGAATGGACTAGGTTTTGGGTAATTGGGCTGGGGTTGGTCCGAAAAAATGTTTAAAAATGGGCTGTTATTTAAATACCCAATTTTACTTAAGAAATAATTTGTAAAGAATGATAAAGAAGTAGTAAAAATATTATTTGTGCATAAAAATGGTTAATAACAGTTTTAACACTATAAAAATATGAAAAGTTATTTTTTTTTGCGTAAATAAAGTAATTATAAGTATATACGGGCTATTATTGTAAAATATGCGATTTTAATCTTTAAAAATACAAATGTAATTATAACAAATGCACGAAAATATTTAAAACCTAGTATGGATGTAAATGATGAATTTAGATGATAAAAATCATACTAAAATAATTTGTGATGCAATTAATGATTATTTTTCTAATAAAATACGGGAATAAATTGATTTAAAAATATTTAAAATTATAGAAAATATGGAAAAATGCTTGTATGTGTTTACAAATCAAATGATGGTGCATATGTGCTATTTTGAAAGTATATATGTATATTTAAAAAATATGAGGAAAAAATTGGGTATCAACACTTGCCCCTCTTTACCCGGGAAGGATGAAAGAGTTGTCGGGTAAAGAAATGATGACCGATTTTGTCCAAATGGAGTGATTTGAAAGATATGGTCCAAACTCTGGCTTTTGATCTGCCTGCATATCCATGGTTTTAAAGGAATCATGCCATGTGTAGTTCTGAATCCAACGGTGAAATGAACCGGTGGAGTTGTTTGTAAGAGCGGACAAAATGTTTCGAGTGGGATCAATTGGGATTTGAAAATGGTTATGGGTAAGTGAGACTGGGTAATAAATGATGATCGGTTACGCTTGAAATAATTGGAGGGTATGGACCTCGAGTGAGAACTGGACCAAAGATTTCTCCTGTTAGGATAACGGTTACCTTCCGGATTGTCTGCAAACTCAAACACAATATGTGCATATAGATTTTTCGTAAATTTAAACATGATGCAAATTCCCTTTGGACCATGGAGATTGTCTTTGGATGGTGAGGATGACGTCCTTAGACCATGATGTCCCGGGCCATGAGTTGTGCGATAAATGATTCGTAGACCATGAAAATGATGTTCTAGGGCTATGAAGATGGTGCCTCCGAACCAATGCCTTTGACTAATGATATGAAAGATTAAGAGATCCTCAGGCCATGACATGGTGTCTTCTGGATATGAGGATGATGCCTTCATACTATGACGCCTTTGGACAAATTGGCTATATATCAGCCTATGAGATACAGAGACATGATGCTGGAGATAAAACAAGACAGAGCTTAGTCTCGTGTAGAGTTGGCAGAGATTAGTCCCGAAAAAAGAGAATAATATAAGGATTGAAATAGAGCAACATTTGTGTTATGCAAATGGATACAATGATTAGTCTCGTGCGGGGAAGGCAAAGCTTAGCCTTATGCAAATAAATAGGTAGGGCTTAGCCTAATACAGGATTTGAGACAGTGCTTGGTCTTATGCAATGGAAAGGCGGAGCTTAGCCTTATGCATATAGAGAGGCATGGCTTAGCGTCATGCAAGGACAAGGCAATGCTTAGCCTTATGCAAATAGAGAGGCATGGCTTAGACTCATGCAAGATTCAAGACAGTGCTTAGTCTCATGCAAGGAGAAGGCAATGCTTAGCCTTATGCAAATACAGAAGCAGGGCTTAGCCTCATGTAAGATTGAGACAATGCTTAGTCTCATGCAAATTAACGAGTAGAAAATAAGAGCGAAGTATTCTTAGATGGAGACATATTTATGTCCGACGCTTCTATTGTTGCGACTATACTTATGGCGATGACCTATTCCTAAAAGAAAATCTATGAGTTTTGCGGGGGAGGTTGGTTTGTGACTTTGTCTGCTTGCTTTGCTCCGCTCTGCCCGAGGGTTCTGTTCGAGTTACCATGGGTAGAATTTGGCTAAAATAAAGTTTTTCAAATGTATACGTGTATGGTTTTCAAAACATAGTAATATGCAGATTAAGAAATAAATAGATGAACCAGTGACTGTGACGTTATCAAAGACATTGCGACCTCCTTGACATAGAATTTTGAGGGCCCTCCTCAAAAATTTTCCCCAATTATCTAAATGATCTTCTGGCTGCTCTGCATGCAATGTCGTTGGCTGAACTTGCTTCAGAATTTTGAGGGCCCTCCTCAAAAATTTTCCCCAATTATCTAAATGATCTTCTGGCTGCTCTGCATGCAATGTCGTTGGCTGAACTTGCTTCAGAATTTTGAGGGCCCTCCTCAAATTCTGCCCAGTTTCTGATTATGGGGAAAAATGAAAATTTTTATTGAATTGTGACCAAACCCACAGGGCTGCCTACGTATTCCCTCTTTAACGGGAATTAGGTCAAGCGTAGTTCAATTACATCATATGAATAAATTCAAATAGATTTACACATAGTATCTTTTGACTGCATCTGAATTAATAGGCTTTGGCCAAATCTCTCCGTCCATTTCTACGAGTATGAGTGCTCCTCCTGTCATTACCCAGTGAACCATGTAAGGACCTTTCCAGTTGGATGAGAATTTCCCCTTGGCTTCATCTTGATTTGGAAAGATCTGTTTCAACACCAGCTGCCCCGGTGTAAACTGTCTAGGTTTGACACTTTTGTTGAAAGCTATGGACATCCTGTTTTGATAAAGCTGACCATGACACACTGCATTATCCATTCTGCATCACTGAGTTTGGCTTCTTGTATAATTATCAAGGAAGGAATTTTTACCTTGGCGGGGATGACGACTTCAGTGCCGTAAACCAATAGGTAGGGAGTTGCTCCGGTTGATGTGCGGACTGTGGTACGATATCCTAATAAGGCAAATGGTAACTTCTCATGCCATTGATTGTGATTATCTACCATTTTCTTAGTATCTTCTTGATGTTTTTGTTGGCGGCCTCCACGGATCCATTCATTTGAGGCCCGTATGCTATGGAATTCTTGTGCTTGATTCTGAAAGTTTCACACATGGCTTTCATCAGATCACTGTTGAGATTAGTGGCATTGTCAGTGATGATGGACTCTAGAACCCCGAATCGATAAACAATATGATACCTGACAAAGTCTGCAACGACTTTCTTGGTTACAACATTGTAGGATGCATCTTCAACCCATTTGGTGAAATAATCAATAGACACTAGAATGAACCTGTGCCCGTTTGAAGCAGTGGGTTCGATTGGACCAATGACATCTATCCCCAAGCACCAAAAGGCCAAGGTGCACTTGTTGTATTGAGTTTGTTTGGTAGCACCCGTATCATATCTGCATGTATCTGGCACTGGTGGCATTTTTGGACATATCGGATGCAATCTGTTTCCATAGTTATCCAAAAGTATTCGGCCCTAAGTATATTCTTGGCTAGGATGAAACTGTTCATATGCGGGCCGCAGGTTCCGTCATGTATTTCTTCAAGAAATTTGGGAGCCTCTTTGGCGTCGACACATCTTAACAGTCCTAGATCGGGAGTTCTAGGATTCCTCCGTTTTGGAAGAAATGATTGGACAACCTCCGAAGTGTGCGTTTTTGAGTGTGGTTTGCATGCTCTGGATATTCTCCCTTTGCCAAATATTCTCTGATATCGTGGAACCACAAATTTCCATCTATCTCTTCTTCGACAAGAGCATAGTAAGCCGGCTGATTATGGATTCTCACCGGAATGGGATCGATGAAATTCTTGTCAGGATGTTGTATCATGAAGGACAAAGTGGACAATGCATATGCAAATTCATTCTGGATTCTGGGGACATGCCGGAACTCTATCTTTGTGAACCTCTTCCTCATATCTTGTACATGATGTAGATATGGTAGTATTCTAGTATTCTTGGTAGCCCATTCTCCTTGTACCTGGTGCACCAGCAGGTCTGAGTCACCAATTACCAGCAGTTCCTGAATGTTTATGTCGACAACCAAATTGAGCCCTAATATGCAGGCTTCATGCCCAACCATATTATTGGTGCATGGAAACCTAAGTTCTGTAGACACCGGGTAATACTGACCAGTTTCTGATACCAGGACGGCTCCGATACCGAATCCTTTGAAATTTCCAGCTCCGTCGAAAAACAATCTCCACCCGTTGTAGGCTTCAGCAATGTCTTCTCCTATGAATGTTACCTCTTCGTCAGGAAAATACGTTTTTAGAGGTTCGTATTCTCCTCCTACAGGATTTTCGGCAAAATGATCTGCCAATGCTTGTCCTTTGACTGCCTTCTGAGTTACATAGATGATATTGAATTCACTCAACAATATTTTCCACTTGGCCAGCTTCCCTGTAGGCCTAGGCTTCTGAAAGATGTACTTCAGGGGATCCACCTTGAGATGAGATACGTGGTATAGGCATAAAAGTAATGTCTCAGTTTCTGAGCTATCCATGTCAGAGCATAGTAGGTGCGTTCCAACAAAGAATACCGTGCTTCATAAGGCGTGAACTTCTTACTCAGGTAATATATGTCTTTCTCCTTTCTCCCCGTCTCATCATGTTGTCCCAAAACACAATTGAAAGCCCCATCTAATATTGAAAGGTAGAGTAATAGTGATCTACCAGGTTCTGGAAGGACTAGGACTAGTGGTGTGGAGAGGTATTCCTTGATTTTATCAAAAGCCTTTTGGCAATCCTTAGTCCAGCTGGTTGCGGCATCCTTCTTCAGCATTTTGAAAATTGGTTCACATATCACCGTGGACTGTGCTATGAAGCGGCTGATGTAATTGAGACGTCCCAAGAAACTCATCACATCCTTCTTGTTCTTTGGTGGTGGTAATTCCTGGATAGCTTTGACCTTTGACGGGTCCAACTCGATTCCTCAGCGGCTGACGATGAATCCCAACAATTTTCTGATAGGAACACCGAATGCACATTTTTCGGGGTTCGACTTTAGGTTATACTTTCATAGTTGGTCAAAGAACTTTCTCAAGTCTGCTATGTGATCTGTGGCTTTCTTGGATTTGATGATGACGTCGTCAACATACACCTTTATCTCCTTGTGTATCATATAATGGAAGATGGTTGTCATGGCCCGTATGTAGGTGGCTGCAGCATTCTTCAGACCGAACGACATCATCTTACAACAATATACTCTCCACGGTGTAATGAAGGCTATCTTTTTTGCATCTTCTTCATCCATCCAGATTTGATGCTAACCCGCGAAGCAATCCACAAAGGACTGGAGTTCATGCTTGGCGCATTTATCAATCAGTATGTGTATATTTGGTATTGGGAAATCATCCTTGGGACTTGCTCTATTTAAATCCCGATAGTCGACACACACCCTGACTTTCCCATCTTTCTTTGGAACCGGCACAATGTTGGCTAACCAAGTTGGGTACTCAACTACCCTGAGGACTTTGGCTTTGATCTGCTTAGTGACTTCTTCCTTGATTTTTAGGCTCATGTTTGGTTTGAACTTTCTGAGCTTCTGCTTTACTGGCGGACATATTGGATTGGTAGGAAATTTATGAGCCATTATGGATGTGCTCAAACCGGTCATGTCATCATACGACCATGCGAAAATGTCCTCATATTCTTTCAGGAAGCGAGTGTATTCTTCCTTTTCTGACGGTGACAAGTGGATGCTTATGCGAGTTTCTTTGATGGTTTCAGAATCTCCCAAATTGACTATCTCAGTCTCGTCCAGGTTGGAATTAGGTTTGTTCTCAAAGTTCTAAATTTCTCTGACAATCTCTTCAGGTATCACATCTTCTTCTTATGTCTCTTCCGAATCACTATCCTTTTGTTGCGTTGTCTTATTACATGTCACAGTCGTTGGTTCATCAAGGTAAGAAATAGTAATGCCCGGGACTCATCTGGCCCTGGATGGTGTGGCGGTCTAGTTTCTGAGAAATACTCCCCTCTCCATTGTTTGAATGATAATGCTTTCTTTCTCCTCCTCCTCAACTGTCACATTGCAATCCATATCTTCGTCTTCCAAGAACAGGCTCCTTAGCCCCGCTAAAGCTTCTTCTTCTCCGGATCCCCATATTGTATCGGCCTGATGAAATGATTCACTCAGATGTGGCACTGACTGCTCAAGAGGGTAATAGGGACCATGCCATGGCGGCGACCAATCATCATATTCTTGCCAGGTATACGGATATCCAAGCCCAAATGTTGTACCATGACGTTTCAGCTGTATTGGCTTGGTAATTCCTTGGATTTTCTTCCCAAGTCCTTTGCCGAGTTCATACCCCGACCATGTCAGTATGCTTTCTATTTTGCTGCTCCACCATTTATCTTTCTCAATTGCATTGACGCGCTCGATGCAGTGATAAGTCTCTCCACCCAACTTCCTTATATTTTCCATGACCAGAACAATTTGATTGGTATAAATGGGATTGCTCCCATATCCATGAATGATTACTTCTTGATGATTCCATTCAAATTTCACATCCTGGTGCAAAGTGGACGCAACAGCACCAACGACATGTATCCAAGGTCGTCCTAACAACAAATTGTAGGAGGCGGACATGTCTAGCACATGAAATTCAAACCAAGTGGTACCCATCTGCAAGCATAAACTGGTTTCCCTAATTGTGGCTCTTTGCGACCCATCGAACGCCTTCACATTCATAGTTCTTGCTCGTATTTCATGCCAACCCTTGCCCAACCTTTTTAGAGTTGTCAATGGACATATGTTGAGGTTGGATCCTCCATCTATCAAAACCCAGGCAATGAACTTATCCCCGCATTGCATTGTGATGTGCAGTGCCCTGTTGTGGCTCAATCTCTCTGGCGGCAACTCATCTTCGTGAAAGGTGATCTTGTGGCTCTCCAGCACTTGTCCCACCATGTTGGCCATTTCCCTAATGGTGATATTGTTGGGCACGTACACTTAATTCAACACCTTCATAAGAGCATTCCTATGCGCCTCCGAATTTTGCAGCAGTGATAGGATGGATATCGGAATGAGAGTTTTGTTCAGATGGTCTACCACAAAATACTCCCTTGAATGTACCTTCCTCCAGAGATCATCCGGACCAGTTTCAATGATGGGTTGTTTGGCAGTGGCTTCCTTACTTGTTCCTCCCAAATTCTCAGGTGTATAGATTCTTCCAGTTCTGGTCATCCCTTGTGCAGCACCAGAATCTTCAATTTTGTTTTCCCTTTCCTCTTGGCTTCAGCAACATAATCCCAAGGTAATACATTAGAATTAAAGGGCAGTGTGGATGCTACCGTCACAATGAAGGGTGTGTAGCTGCAGGTGTTGTCACTTCGATTTTGAACAGAGTTGATGCGACTATCTCAACTTTGACTGGTGGTTATAC
Source organism: Nicotiana paniculata (assembly GCA_005239505.1). Taxonomy (NCBI): domain Eukaryota; kingdom Viridiplantae; phylum Streptophyta; class Magnoliopsida; order Solanales; family Solanaceae; genus Nicotiana; species Nicotiana paniculata. The sequence continues at coordinate 31,059 of ML313832.1, forward strand.
CTATACCACAATAGGAGTGAGTGTGACTGTAGGTTTCTTAGGGTCATCGCCTTCCCGAATAAGCCCAATTGACCCTTCAGGATCCCATTCTTCATCAGTTTCTATAACATTTACTTCTTCACCCCTATGGTCCAGGAGAGGGTTGTTGCGTACATTGGGCGTGACTTCCTTTACTTGTATGACTTTGGTATCAATCAGTGTCTGAATCTTGTCTTTCAGAGTGCAACATTCATCGATGGTATGTCCCTTCATGCCGGAATGGTATGCACATGTTTTATTTGGGTTGACCCACTGGGAGGAGTTTTCAATGGCAACAACCGAAATAAGGATGACATATCCGGCAACCTTTTGTCTCTCATATAGTTGGTCGATGGGCTCGCAATAGGGGTGTATTGTGTGGGTGGTCTGCGATCGAAATTGGGTCTAGGTTTTTGATAGTTTTGACGAGCTGGAGGTGAATAATAATAGGCTGGCTGGGTGTTATAGGTGTGATAGGCGGTAGCGAGTTGAGGATATATAGGAGGTGAAGGTTGATATGTAGGTGGAGGTGTTTGGTATGTGAGTGGAGATTTTGGACCTTGGGCTACCATTACCGCTCCTATTTCTTTCTTCTTTGATATCCCTGACTGTAATGCTTTGTTCGTAGCCTGAAATGTTTCAAAATTGGTTACCATTCCCCTCTTGATCCCTTCTTCAATCCTTTCCCCGAGTTTGATGATGTCGGAGAATTTGTGAATCTCGATGACCATTAACCTCTCATAATATTATGGATCCTGGGCCCTGACGAAGAATTTGTTCATTTTCTCTTCTTCCAATGTTGGCCTAACCTTTGCAGCTTCTGACCTCCATCGAGTAGCATACTTGCAGAAAGTCTCTGTTGGTTTCTTCTTGAGGTTGTGTATGTAGAAGACGTCCAATGCATTTTCTGTGTTGAACCTGAATCGGCCATGCTTACCCAATTAACCCACTTCTTGGGATTTTGACTGATATACCAATATAGGGCGTCTCCAGTGAGACTTCTCATGAAGAACTTCATGCTAATCCTTTCATCCTTCCCAACTCCCACGAGCTTGTCACAGTATGTCCTCAAATGTACTTTTGGGTCACCTGTTCCGTCAAACATCTCAAACTTAGGAGGTTTGTAACCCTCCGACAGTTCTGCGTTTGGATGAATACATAGATCCTCATAATTCAGACCTTCAATCCATTTGCCTCATTCAACACCCTGGACTCGGCTTGTGAGCTTCTTGAGCTCCTCTACTATATTCTTGATGAGCAGGTCCTTCTCGATGGATTCTGGTGTGTATGAGGTTGGTTGAGTGGAGTGGGGTAAGGTTTCTACGTATATGAGATTGTTTTGGTGGATGCCGTGGGTTTAAATGTAGTGATGATCATTAGTTAAATTTTGCGGATCGGGGATAGGTTGTGGGGTATTTTGAGGAGTATGGCAAGTGGTGGTTTATGGGTATTGAGTCGGGAGATGTTGGTGTTGAGGAGGGGTTGGTACTGGTAGAGGATTGGGATTTTGGGGAGGTGTTTCAAATTGATGGGGTGCAGGAGGATTTTGCGGATGTTGGTTTGATGTGTTTTGAGGAGGGACTGGGTTTTGAGTGTTTTGTTGGTTGATGTCTGGGACGTTTAAGGTGAGGGAGAGTTTTTCCAAGTTGCGGACCTGCTCAAGATCCCCTTGCAATTCTAGTATCTTCTGCTGTAACTGTAAGACCAAATCATTCTATGCCGGAGTACTCCGACCGTTTGAAGTCTCAACATTCTCTGCATGTGTGGCGTTGTCTGTCCTGACACCACTCATATTATCCATTTTAGCTTTTCCCTTATTTCTTGGATCACTTGGAGGAGGAGGAGGAGGTGGAGGGCCTCTGGATTTGGTGTGATATGCTGATGATGCCAGTATGTGTGAACCAACCTTAGGGGATGGGAATAATCAAAAATAAAGAAAAACGAAAAGGTAAACAAGTTAGTAAGGATTCTGAAAAGGTATTTTCAGTATTTAAACACGTTGTGGAAATATAAATGCGCGTTCTAATTTGGGACTCTCGTTGTGCCCAATGTAGGCCTAGCGACATGTAGATTTAGAGAATTTTAATGCCGATAACTGCCTCGTTTCATTAATGTAGTAAATAAGAAAAACCTAAAGCGACAATAAGTAAATAAGTCACTGCTGGCATTTGCCTTATTACATTCGAATTCTAAAACGACTCTAAAAAAATAAATAATCTTAATCTACTTGGTCCCGGAGGGACCTTCTCCAAGCTTGGCCTTCTTGTCTCCGTCAATCAGATTCCCCAGGCCGTGCATGTCCAGCAGTAGATATGCCCTTGCTAGGTGTCCTCCTTCATTGCTCTTTGCATTCTGACAATCCACGACCATTTTCATCATCTTCCCTTCAAGCTCCATCAGACCCTACTCTAAATACTCCAACCTTTCTGTTGACTTTGTAGCCATTTCCCTCCACTTGTTAATTGACTCCATGTCAATCTTATGCTATTCCAAATGCCTGGTCTCAGACTCGAGGACTCTTTTGCGTAGCCTCTTATACTTCACTTGTGCTTTAGCAGCTTCATCTGTGACCCTGTTTCCTTGACTGACCCCTGGCTCGACTATTCCTTCTATGCTATCATCCAACCATGATGGGTAGGAGTACGCATGACCTGCGTGGTATCGATCTGGCTCGATGGTATTCTTTTCCACAATAATCTTCAAATGCCATATGTGCTGGGCCTCACATTTGTATGGAATGGCATCGTCTTGAAAATCTGCTTTGTATTGACCCATTTTCGAAACTCGCGGTATGACTTGTTTCCTACAGCTTGTCTCATGACCCTGATAGGAACATAGGGATATATGCCCCTTAACCCAATCAACACCAAATGCGGAACATTCCTGTATCTGATGATGAATTCGTTAGTAGGGAACCACTCGAACATCCAATGAATCTTGTCCTCAGTCAGATTGTTGAAAAACTATATCCATTCTATAGCATTCTTTGGTTGTGCAAACCTGTCTAGGATGAAGGTCATTCTTTTCGGATGGTGGAAAGCTATGTGGTCATTCCATGGTCTTCGCGGGAATTCTTGGTGATATTGGCCTCTCTGAAGATGTTCCAACAACCAAATCTGCAGCAGCAAGTTACAATCCTCAAATGTTTGAACCCCTTCTTGCAGCGATCCAGAGCTCGGTATATTTTTTCTACAATCATTGGAACAATAGTATATGTTTGTCCTTCGATCCTTTCCATTAAAGCTTTGGTTACATTGGCCAACCTGGTGTGAATCCTTTCCTCTTGGCTTGGAAACACTATCATACCCAGAAAACAAATGATGAATACGAAAACCCTATGATGAGTCCAACCCAGGGAGGTGATGGAGAATTCGTCATGAAAAATGCGATAAGATTTGTTGTGTCCATATCGTTCGTAGAGGAAGTCAAAGCGTATGTAGGAATTCTTCAAGCATGCCAAGTCATCATCTTTTCTTAGGCCCATCATTTTCAGAAACCCTCTGGGAGTGCGATTTTCTGGAACCAACTAACCGGGACTATCCCAGGGTAATCCAGTGAATCCTCCTATTTCCTCCAAGAGAGGAGTCATTTATATATTGCCAATACGGATACAACCCTTTCTCCGTCCCACAACATGGTAGTAGCCTCGATCATCATGTTATTTGGCTGGATGTCTAATAAGGAGGGTAAGTTTCTGAGAACCCTTTTCACGTGATTTTTGTCTCTTGGCGAAAGGTTTTCCCACCAATCCATCAATAACGGTGGTATATTTCTGATCATGCCAAACCTGGGGACTTCGTACCTCATTTTCTACAAAATAAACAAGGTTAGACCATTTCCCCCTCCAGATTTGACTACTTACACATTAACGATTAGCATATCATCATATTTTTTCTCTCCAAATAATACACATATCGTGATTGTGTCCGTTGGGATTATGGAAATCCTGGTGGGCTTTGGAAAAGGCTTTCTTAGAAGGTTATTATGCGGACAACATATTAACCTATTCTAGGTTTGATCATGATGCATGTATAGTTATTGTCAGAGTAAGGTTTCTATAGAAGTTTAGACTGGTACCCCCAAGCGGAGAACTTGAGAGGGAAAGGCACGGAACCGTCGACTGCACCGTTGATCGACTAGTTTTACGGTAAATAAGCCTTTCCAAATTCAAAAGGGTAATATAGGAAGAGCGCGGACACTCATCAAGTGCCACTACGGTATTAATTACGCACGAGTGAAATATGATATTGAGCATGTATTTATGCAAAAGGAAAGTAACACGTTCTCAAGTATTTGCACAATGAAAATGGTAAAATGCGGTATTGAATAATTGTAAAGGCGGGAAAGAAAGAAACCAAAAAGAGGAGTTAGTTTTCATAATGAAAAAGCGATAAAAATAGGAAAGAGGGAATTTAGTAAGTATAATGTTGTAGTCAAACTAAACAAAGGACGATAAATAAGTTCACATAAAGGGAAAATGGGAAAGGGATGTACAAATACTAGCAGAATAATAAAGACATGCTTATTGAACAAGACTAATTCACAAAACAAGTTCGTTATGGTAAGAGCCTAAGGATATCCCCAGCAGAGTCTC